>ML848269.1:56230-69090 GCA_009831015.1 Picea engelmannii | reverse complement strand
TTTCCTTTTGTTGTCGGATGCCAGATCGACTTCAGTACATATTACCTTTTCGTGAATGTCTAAATCGACCTCGACATATCTCCTTTGTTGGTGATTATTTAAACTCAACTTGTAATCATTTTACTTGATGGTTATATTAAAATTGGTTCCCTCTCAACTGCTAGTCACCAAAGATTTGACTTGGTCTCACCCTTTTTCGTATTTTCTTCCTCATTCAACCGATAAACATCTTTTTGGTCGACTCAACTAGGAGAAATTTCAACTTGAGTATTTCAATTCTAGTCGACTCATGTTGATTCTGCCTCGACCCAAATTGTATTTAATTTTACTTCGACTTCGACCTTTAGGTTACTTCTTTCTTGGACATAATCGACTTGGAAGAAAACAGACTTGAGAAATTCGACTTTGGTCATCTCGACTTGCTTTGGCCGACTTGTATTTCCCGACTCAATTTTCCTTCTACTTCAACCTTCAATTGGTTGATTTGTCTTCAACTTGTCTTGAAATTGATCGACTTGTCTTCTCCAACTTCTGTCAATATGCAGGGTTGCAATCATTCGACTTGTCTTCAACTAATCTTGTAGTTAACCGAATTCCAGATAGTTGACCTTATTGTTGTTTGAATCAACTCGACTTGTGACTCGATGGTGTCAATGCTTCCTCACCAAACATCCACCATTGACATTCTGTCTCATATCTAGACTCTTCTTCAATTGAGATTTTCTGAATCACTTTTAATGAACTATGTCTTCTTAACTTCTTTATTTGTGATTTGTATGGATCCATATTGGATTATCCATTTACCCTTTTTATCTGGACAATTTCTTCACTGTTTCTTCTTTTGTGCATGGATGTTAATGACACAATCTCAACCTTATACAATATATGATGAGTGTATCAAGCTCATACAATATATTTGTCAATATTACCTTTCTACTGATATTCAAGTTAGCTTCATAAAATTATGTCTAATATTGACAATGCTTGACATTTAAGTCACCTTCATAACATTATGTCCAACCTTCATAACAATATGTCCAATATTGACAATGCGTGACATTCAAGTCACCTTCATAACAATATTTCCAATATTGACAATGCTTGACATTCAAGTCACCTTCATAACAATATGTTTAATATTGAAAATGCTTCTCAAACCAATCAATCAACGATACTTAACCTATTTATCAAGGTTGACATCAATGACAACCAAATTGCCAACAATCTCCCCCTTTGTTATTGATGGAAACCTTAGTAAAACAATCTTACTTCCCTTGTGACATGTATTTTGTATTTTGAGTCTTTTAAGTTGACTTTGTTTTACTCTTTATCTCTTCCCCTTTAACAACAATGAAAAATGGAATATTTCTCTTATGCCCCTTAGATGATGCTCCCCCCTAGGTGATGCTCCCCCTGTCTTTGTCCCATTTATTTTGGACTTTGTTTTTATTGTTTATATCTCCTCTTTTTACATCAATGACAAAGGAAATAAACTTTTACTGCTTTTCTCCCCTTGTGAATGTGCCAGTTGTTATCTTAATATCTTGGGATTTTTGTGTTCAAATAGGGTTTTATTGTCTTCTCTTTTGTCATAACGAACAAGGGTGTGAAGCTTACTGGTCTTCTTGATCTATTTCTTCTTCTTCTTGATATTCTTTAGTTCTTTAATTCCAAGAGATCTTTATTGTTCTTTCATATCATTAAAAAAATTTCTTTGTTCATACTCTGTCTTTATATATTTTGAACCCCTTTTGTTACTTTCTTCTTTAGATATTATTTGTTTTATTCATCACACTATTCTATAGACTAGTTTTTTTTTTTTGAGAGGTCATCATCATCACCATTGTTTTGTTCACCATAATTTTCTTCATCTTCTTCTTTTGAAATTCTTCTTCCTTGAGCTTGTTTCTCTTCATATGCAAAGCTCTGAATTTCACATTCCTTATTAGGAGTTTCATCCATCAATTTATTGTTATCGATTTCGTCATTTTTAGGTGCAAAATATTCATCATATTTCTTGCTTTCTGCTTTAGATTTGCTTCTCCATATCTTTCCATAAGATGCTTTGTTTGATGAAATTTTCCTTTCTACATTTGTCCTTTGAGATTTATCATCTCTTCTTTTCTTCCAAAGTTCATTAGATTTCCTTCCAAACTTGTATGAATTATTTTTCATGGGTTGTCTTCTTGATTTCCCGCAATCTTTGGATTTTTTCCGAAACTTATCATAGTTGTAGCATCTCGTGGTATAACAAAACTTTGTTGTGTGCCCAACATAATTGCATCTCCAACATCTCATTAAGTTATTGGACCTTCCTGAATTTTTCTTCTCAAGACTCTTGCATTCCAATGCTTTGTGACCAAAGTTTTTACAAGAAAAGCAATAACCATTAAATTTGTTTCCATACTTGAGTCTGTTGTGACACGAGAAGTTTGTCTTTTGATATGTTTCTTGTTTTTGACTTTTATAGCTTCCTCCTTTAACAAATTTCATGGTTTGTATTTGGTTTGTGATTGCACTTTTTCCTTTTGAGGAGGATAACTTGTTCTCATGTTTGTGAATGGTGTTCCACTTGCCACCTTCTTCTTTCTTATTGTACCCAAGACCAATTTTGTCATCGGTTGCTCTTTGACTGTTCCAAATATTATCCAGGATGGCTGAGCTATTCTTGAATTTGACAGTTGCTTTATCTTTTCGTTCTTCTTTTTGAGGTTGATAACTTCCACTTCCAACATGTGACATGTTTCTTCCTTTTTATTTAGCTGGATCTTCAAGTCTTCTTCTATTTCCTTAGCTTCTTCAAGTTGAGTGTTTAGACCGATGACTATTTATTCTGTCTCATCCAAGACTTCTATGCATTTATTGGTTTTGTCATATGTATTCAACTCTTTTTTTGTTTGTTTTTGTTAGATCAACAACTTTAGTCTTCAATCTTTTTATTTCTTCCTTGTTTCCTAGCTGAATCCTTTTGAGGTTGATGACTTCCAATTCCAGCGTGTGGCACGATTCTTCCTTTTTAGTCAACTGACTCTTCAAGGTTTCTTCACTTTCCTTCGCTTATTCAAGTTGAGTCTTTAGACTGTTGACAATTTCTTTTGTTTCTTC
Source organism: Picea engelmannii (assembly GCA_009831015.1). NCBI lineage: Eukaryota > Viridiplantae > Streptophyta > Pinopsida > Pinales > Pinaceae > Picea > Picea engelmannii. The sequence continues at coordinate 65,985 of ML848269.1, read as the reverse complement.
TAATTCTTCTATTCATTTATTGAGTTTGTCATATGCCTTCAATTCATTCATTTCTTGTGTTGATCAACAACTTTAGTCTTTAATCTATTTATCTCTTCTTCTTTGTCTTCTAGACGAATCTTTTGTTCTTGCTCTTCATGGTTGTTAGATTGATCTAACTGTTGTAGTAACAACATATCTTTCTTTTGAAGTTTCTCCAACTCTTCTAGAGTGAACATAGTTGTGTATTCGAGATTGTCAAGAGCCTCCACAGGAACTTCAATATATATACCATTTCCTGGTTCCATACAAATCTCTTCTAATGCAGCTATAACATCAGTCTTAAGATTCAATATTTTTTCTTCAGTGATTACTGAGGTATGCATCAATTCCTTGATGGAGTTTTCTTCTTCATTGATGACTAGGGATTGCATCAAGTCCTTGTTTGAGTTGTCTTTCTTCTTTGCTGACTGGAGATTGCATCAATTTCTTGTTTGAGTTGTCTTCTTTATTGATGACTGGGGATTGCATCAATTCCTTGTTTGAGTTGTATTATTTATTGATGACTGGGGATTGCATCAATTTCTTGTTTGAGTTGTCTTCTTTATTGATGACTGGGAATTACATCAATTCCTTGATGGTATTGACTTTTTTTTCCTGTGTTTTGTACTTTACTGTGATAAGAACTGTCTAGCTAGAGCCATAATACTTTAAAAGAGGTGCAACATTCCATCTTTTCTTTGATTTGGTTTGATAGTCCATTCTGGATTGATTTTAATGGTATTGAATTGTTTCTCTTTGCTTCTTTTGCAGTTTTGTATTTGTTCGGTGAGGTAGTTAAGTACCAAGGCTTACTTACTATTGAGTCCCAAACTCCAGATCCTCTTGACTTCAGATATATTTTCATTCTTTCCCTCCATCAAGAGTATTATGTTCCATCAAATAAAGGAGCTTCATTTGTGGAGAGAGCCATTTGTTTATCCATTTAAGTGTTTAGTAGGATCTTTCTTCCAGTGATTTGATTGTTTTTCCTTGAAGAGACATTGCTCTGATACCAATTGTTGAAACACACGCTGACACTGAGAGGGGGGCGTGAATTAGTGTCTGGAACTTTTGGCTACTTTTTCACACTTTCATAAATTACCTAAATTAACTGAATATGATACATGTAGTTCAATTAATTATTCATAAACATGTATAACACAAACTGTATGAAGTAGATAAAATATCATTCTTTTATTTATTTAACTTGAATGAATACATATAAAATCAATCCTTTACCCGACTTATACTTCTCAGATCCAACTGAGAAATGAGGAATCCAACCCTGATAACAAGACCCAACTTGTTGATCTCAGATCCAATTGAGATGTGAGGAATCCAATCCTCATAACAAGACTCGACGTGTAAATGAGCACCAACTTGATAGAATGAATTTTCATTCAATCCATTATATATATATATATATATACTAAGACACCTTCTTCCCTTCATATTCATTTACTTATATAGTCCTCCAAAGGGTGCCACTTTGAAACAATGTGTCATTTTGGAATGAATCATTGCACCCATTCATTTAATTAACGCAAATGGTAACTTTTATTAATTGATTTCCATACACCAATTTAGACAACGATTTTCGTATGAATATTCTGGAGTGATGGAAATGAATTTTACAATTCTACGACAAGGGTTTTTTGCAGAACATGCCCAATTAGCTAACATGCGGGAATTTCCCCAAACGTGTGCGAGGTGGCCGATACAAGAGGTTCTTTGAAGTAAATTTGCCCAGATTTTCCTTTCGTCGTTGGATGCCAGATTGACTTCAGTACATATTACCTTTTGTGAATGTCTAAATCGACCTCCACATATCTCCTTTGTTGGTGATTATTTAAACTCAACTTGTAATAATTTTACTTGACGGTTATATTAACATCGATTCCCTCTCAACTGCTAGTCACTTAAGATTTGACTTGGTCTCACCCTTTTTCATATTTGCTTCCTCATTCGACCGACAAACATCTTTTTGGTTGACTCAACTAGGAGAAATTTCAACTTGAGTATTTCAATTCTAGTTAACCCATGTTGATTCAACCTCGACTAGAATTGTATTTAAGTTTGCTTCGACTTCGACGTTTAGGCTACTTCTTTCTTGGACTGACTCGACTTGGAAGAAAACCGACTTGAGAAATTCGACTTTGGTCGTCTCTACTTGCTTTGGGCGACTTGTATTTCCCGACTCAATTTTCCTTCGACTTCGACCTTCAGTTGGTCAACTTGTCTTCGAATCGTCTTGAAATCGATCGACTTGTCTTCTCCAACTTCCGTCAATCTCCAGGCTTCCAGTTAGTCGACTTGTCTTTGACCCATCTTGTAGTCGATCGATTTCCAGACAATCGATTTTATTGTTGTTTGAATCGACTCCACTTCTGACTCGATGGTGTCAATGCTTCCTCACCAAACATCCACCATTGACATTCTATCTCATCTTTAGACTCTTCTTCAATTGAGATTTTCTAAATCACTTTTAATGAACCATGTCTTATTAACTTCTTTATTTGTGATTTGTATGGATCCATATGGGATTATCCATTTACCATTTTTATCTGGATAGTTAATTCTTTTGTGCATGGATGTTAATGACACAATCTCAATCTTATAAAATATAGGATGAGTTTATTGATCTCATACAATATATTAGTCAATATTATCTTTCTACTGATATTCAAGTCACCTTCATAAAATTATGTCCAATATTGACAATGCTTGACATTCAAGTCACCTTCATAACATTATGTCCAATATTGACAATGCTTAACATTCAAGTCACCTTCATAACATTATGTCCAATATTGACAATGCTTAACAATCAAGTCACCTTCATAACAATATGTCCAATATTGACAATGCTTCTCAAACCAATCAATCAATGATACTTCACCTATTTATCAAGGTTGACATCAATGACAACCAAATTGCCAACATGTTTGTCATATGGTCCATACGGAACAATAGTAAAAGTTGAAGGAGAAGGAGTTGGTGGAGACCCTCCTAAAACTCCTCCATCCCCATCATCCTCATCCTCTTCTTCTAGTTCGAGTGGAAGCTCTTCTTTCAAGAAGCATTCTAAGAAAACTTCTTCTGATTTTCCTTGATTGAAACTTGATGTTAAGTTGATTTTCTAATGTATGATGATGAACTTAATGCACAAAAGTTGGACAAATGGATCAAACAACTTGAAGTTTATTGCAGGATTCATAAGATTGTTTATGAAAATGAAAATATCCAACTATCCACTCTTCGACTGGAAGGCACAAGTTTGATTTGGTGGGAGAGTAAAACTTAGGAAGATCTTCTTCAAAGGTGTAAAATAATTTCCTATTAGTGTGAGTTTATTACTGCATTAGAGAAACAATTTTATCCATTAGGCTACATACAACAAGCAATAATGAATTGGAAAACATTAAGGCAAAGAGAAGAACAAAGTGTACAGGAGTATACTCGAGAGTTTAGGAAAAGAGATTTGATATTAGGAATTCCTTTGTACACACAAGAAAATTTGTTAAAGTATATAGGTGGATTACATGATTATTTGAAGCATACAATACTTATATTTAATCCGACTAACCTTGATGAAGTTAGTGTACAAACGACTCACCTTGAGTTGGGTAGAAGGAATTACCATGACAGTTTGTCAACAAAATCTGTTCAACCAAAAGAAGGCAAGAACAAAAGGAAGGTGTTAGCAACATTTATTGTATAGGGGTGTTTTCCTCTCAGATTTTAGGCCTCTGGTGTAAACGCATAGAAGTGGGGTTTTGAAAACCGGTTAGATGAGTTTTATTCAAAGGCCACAACCATAAGCGCCGAGCACAACTCACAGAAGAAGTCCATTTCGGGCTTAAATCAAGCGAGCGAGCAGTATGATTTCAAAGGCAAGGATCAAGCGACGAGGCAGATCAACGGTCATCGGGATTTCGGGGCTACCAAGTTACCCGATATATAGCATCAGAGAAAGCGCCTATATTTCAAGACTAAATATGGGTCGTTCGATCTAGTGATGCATGGTGCAAGATCTAGTCACGTCAACATATCGGCATTCGGGAGTTCGAGGGGTAAAAGTCTCTCATCATCTCACATCTCGAAACCCCGAACCCCGAAACGCCGATAAGCACCTTTTAAGCTAAGCCTATGGTATTAGCACCCGGTCACATCAAGCGAGCCTAGTAATGGAGGCAACCCTCTTCTAACATCAAATACCATCTCGACCGTTCCTCTGGAGGACACGCAGCGTACATCCGTGCTTTCACGGTTTGGTCAATCGGGATTTTGAGGAAAATTGTATCGTGAACCCCCTGTGCCAGAAATCCCAAAAGAATCATGACCGTCCATCTGAAGGACACATGGCACAATAGCTGAGCCACGAGTGGGGCCCTTCGGGGTTTTCATGATGAAAGCACCGAGGTCATCTCATCCGTTCATCCATCAGCGAGGCTTGGGAACATTTAATTTAAAGAGGGCGCAGATCTAGACAGTCGTGATCCAGGCACTCAAATTCATGGACAAGGTCCAATTCTGCACCCCCTCCGTCATTCTGGCTTTAACGAGAAGGGGGGGGGGTCTAGAATCGGAGATAATGTATGAGCGCATCTAGATGGCCTAAGTCTTGACGCTTAGATCTACGGTCTGTATTGAATTCCGGACCCCCCCATCGGTTTTGCCTTTAATGGAGGGGGGGGGGTCCGGAATGGAATTTCACTCTAGCGGCCCCCCCTTCCTGTCGTGTCACTATCTGAGTTGTCCTCCCCGTTGCCACCTGTTCTCCACCTACCGCCACCTTCTTCCCCTGTCATCGTCCAACTTCCCTCTTTCCATTCACATGGCCCCTTCTCAGCTCATCCCCCTCTCGTCTCCTGCCATGTGTCCCTCTCACTCCCAGTCACCTCCACCTGTATGATCATTCCTTTTACTTCGTGTCCACCTGTACCCCCGGACTCCACACACCTTCCTCCTCTTTCCTTTTCAGACCGCGTGGCATTCCTCAGCTTATGTCACAACTCCTGTCTCCTCTCCATCGCCTCCACCATGTTGACGCCATCACTCCCATCATACCCTTTTTCACATCCGCCATAGGGGTCCCTCGCAGCAGTCCAGCGAAGCAGCATCCAAAGAGAGACCGTTCAGCTGATCCAGGTGGCACCATTAGGAGACCTCCACATCCCAGAAGGTAGGGTTGACCGAGGCTGTCCCCAGTCCCAAGAAAGAAGTTATTGTGGTTGTTGCTGATGGTTGAGCATCATCTCCGCCATAAAAAGAAAGTCCAGCAAACGACCAAAGCTAGTCGATTCATCTGCAGCAGGACAGTCCGAAATCTGATAGCGTCTGTCTTGGGTGCACGATCGGCCAGAGTCTGCATGTGCAGACTGTCAGAAGACATGCAGACATCATGTTTTTAATACAGTGTCTTGTTTTTGCTGCTGTTGTTGTTTTGAGTATATGTAGGTGTTTTCGCCATTTTTGTAAGCATCGATGGTAGAGCGAAGCTCCCGACTGTAAAGTTTTAATAGACGTCTCTAGTTCTCTGGTTATGCATCTGTATGTAAGACTTCTTGTTTAATGACAGACAGTCTTCTTATCCCATCTAGTTTTCATCTCATACTGAGGGAGTTCATGATTGACTGATTCACATGAATTATTGCAATTATGTTACGATAAAGGATTTATTGTTGCATTGTTGTATTCTCCATTTTTCTACGTTTGAATGTAAGAAGATCTTGCGTTTAGATGTTTTCTCCTACAGTCTGTTAGAAACCTGATGTTTACGACAGACCTTTGCAGTTCTCTTATACAAGTCTTCCCCCTACTCACCCTTACTAAAACTCACTGTCTGAAGTTTATCTAAGACCTCACTTGCCCATGCATGCCTGGCCTAGTTTCGAAGTTAGAACAACATTGTTTTGAGTTAACTTCCATTCGATCACCCCTTTTTATAAACAAATCGTGACATAAAATGATGGGCGTCGGGCTCTGTTCCTGCTGCAATCCAGGAGTGACTTCTGACGCTAACATTTCTGGCGCCGTTGCCGGGGACAAAGTTGAATATTTTCCCTGGGAAGAACGACATTGAGCCTCTGATTATGAAGGTGCATCAGGCATCAAATCCCTTCAAGATTGCTATTGTGCACCTGGAGACTCCACTATGGCGAACCTACCGTGTCAATTGTGGCTTTCAGAGGTAGACACACGCGGTCCCATCCACAACTGCCTCTAGCTACACTTGAGACTGATTGGGAGGTGGTCCTTGGAAAAGGAAAGGCCTCTAAAGGAGAAGCTATCACCGCTGAACCAGGTAATCCACTATCTCCCTCTGAAGAACTCCATTTTCTCCTCCTCAGTTTCCTAGCAGACCGCTTTCTGAAGTTTCCCATTTCCTGAATTTCGGGAGTGTTCCTGTTGAGGTTTCCCCCCCTGGTCTGGGATTAGAGGGAGAAATCATTGTCACTCCCATTTCTCCTGAAGCTGTACCTTGGCGTAGACCCAAGACCACAGAAGATTTCCCCACCCCTGGCTTTACCGCTCCTCCTCTTGTTACTGTCGCCCCTTCTGCGCGAAGGGAAACATCAACCGACTTAAGATTGCTAGCCTTCTCCCTAAATCCCCTATTGTTTCCCACTCCCCTTAGAAGCTCATCCCCAGTATCCCTGTTTTGAGCTCCTTCTCCTCCCAGTTCTCCTCCACATAATATCCCTATGGCAGGAGCAAATCCCCCAATGACCAGAATGGAGGCCATCATAGCCGCTAGGTATGCTCCCCTTGTGTTACCGCAGCCTCTCAACGCCCTCCTAGCAGATGGTTACCTCAAACAGTTGCCCAAGTTTACAGGTGAGGGGGACATAATTGCAAAAGAACACCTAGAAGCCTTTTACAGTTTCACAGATGATAATAACATCATGCATGCAGACGTAAGGATGAGGATTTTTGTCCATAGTCTCCAAGGCAAGGCTAGAAAATGGTTTAAGGCCCTACTTCCTAGATCGAATGATGGGATCGAAGCTTTAGACAATGCTTTTTTAAGACAATGGGGAGATAAAAAAGACTTCATGTATTACATGATAGAGTTCGGGTCTTTGAAGAGAAATGAAGGAGAGTCTGTCTCCGACTTCTCCAAGAGATTTAATAAAATGTACAACAAAATCCCTGCTGAGATAAAACCCTCCGAAGCCTCTGCAAAGATCACTTATGCTAGTGCCTTTGATCCCGATTTCTGCCTCCTGTTGAGGGAAAGAAGAGCCACTACTCTGGCCCGAATGCAGGATGCAGCCGTGGAGGTAGAATCTAATATATTGGTTGTTGATCGACTCAGGAACACTGTTGGTAGAAACATATCCAGGCAGAGGCCTGAAGCTTCCTCATCTAGTTCCTCTCCCCTGCCCCTTCAGATAGATGAGACATCTAGGGTACTCAAGTCACTTTCTGCTAGAATGGAAAGGTGGGAGTTAGAAGGGAAGCCCATGTACAGAAATCCCTAGAATGCCGATGGTAGAGGTTTCAGGAGACCTAATAACAATGGTCCACGGGCCTTCCCAAGAGAACAAAGGGAAAAAGACAGAGTAGATCAAAGGATTCAAACCCCTCTCCAAAATAACCTGGTTACTCATGAGGGAGGGGAGGAGATAGACGAGTTTGACCCCGAAATTCATTGTGTTGAAGAAGCTCCTACTTTTCCCCATTTGACTCAATCTGCATATGAAAAATCCCTAATGAACATCCAAATCCATGAGTTAGGTAAGGGAGAAAGGGCCGGTCACACCTCTAACAAATACAATCTTAGGTCAAGGAAGAAAGAAGGAGACTTTGACAGCCAAGACCAGCCCCTCATAGTAGATAGGCCTACTAAATCCGCAGTAGCCACTACTAAAGAAAAGAAAACTCAGAGTGCTTCGCCAACAGCCAAGGAGCCTGTCGCTGAGGTAAGGGAAGCTCCTAAGCCTATCCCCTCCTTCAATTTTGAGCATGAGATTCAGAAGATTAGAATTCCTGTACCCCTATCTGAACTCGTTAAAAACGAAGATTTCAAAAGGTCCCTCTCCAAGTTGCTAAAATCTGAGTCCCCCCAGCCTCCCTCTGACTCAGGGAATCTCCAAGATGAAAAGCCAATAGTTGTCCTAGGGCCCATGGTAGAAGATAGAGATGATTCATCCCCTCCCTTCTACACATCCCTGAACATACATGATAAAGTGCCACATAACTTCCTCATGGACCCAAGGGATTCCCATAACCTTATGCCCAAAATAGTAATGGAAGAGTTGGGATTGGAGGTGACAAAAGCTTATCATGATTTGTATTCTTTCAATTCAAGGAGAGTGCAGTGTCTAGGAGTCATCAAAGACCTCGTGGTTTCTTTGTTTCAACTGCCCATGAAGAGTGTGGTCATGGATATTGTGGTAGCCGACGTTCCCCCCAAGTTTGGCATGTTGTTGTCAAGATATTGGATTAAAAGACTTGGAGGAACGTTACAGATGGATCTCACATATGCCACCATTCTAGTCTTTGGAGGGGAACACAGGAGGTTGTAAAGAGAAGCCCAACTAGCCTATATTGTCAGTGATGAAGCAAACCCCACTAATCACCCCATCTTTGCACTTGACACAGATCTAGGGTCTAGTTTGTTGCAAATCACTGAAACTCCTGAGGTCCCTTTACAGATCAGAAAGTATCCCATTCTTAATCGGGAGATACCTCCTCCAACCACCTCTGTTTGGAAGATGTTCTTTGACGGAGCTTCCTCTAGAATAGGCGCAAGGGCTGGAGTGATTTTCATATCACCCTGTCAAGAGACCATATCTCTGTCATACAAGCTGGAATTTGAAACCACCAACAATGTGACAGAATATGAAGCTCTTGTCCTGGGTATGAGGGCTGCAAAAGAAATGGGGATAAAGGAGATGGCTGTATTCGGAGATGCAGAATTGATTATCCAACAGGGCAAGAATGTTTATCGGGCCAAGCATCCTTGGCTTAGGAGTTACATAAATGAGGTATGGGACCTGATTGATAACTTCTTCTCAACTTTCAACATTACTTTTATTCCAAGGGAAGAAAATACCTCGGCCGACTCCTTAGCGGTCTCGGCTAATCTGTTCAGGATCCCTCTGCCGCCAAAGATCCATGGTGAGGTTGAAATAAGATACAGACCATCCATCCCGGATAATGTAAAGCATTGGTGATCCAGGTGGATATCGGTGGCCACCCACCTTTTCCAAATGGCTCAAAACGACTTTTTGGCAATTTTGGCAATTTACTATTTTTAGCAGTTTTTTCGGGTCCTGAACTTCCGGGACCATTTTGAGGCCCTAAACGATGTTTTTTTGGGTATGTTGCTCTCGCAAAATTCCATCTACGATGCTATTTTGTCTTGAGCGTTGTAGGCCTCAAATAGATCTTTCCAACGAGCTATCGTGCGCCCTAAACGGAGATCGTATGCAAAAGTTACGACCCCGGGAAGTTGATGTACTAACTTACCCAAACGGGGCCCACATGACTTTTGACGCTTCATCTCCTAGGGTTAGGTTTTTGGATGTCTAGGAATTTTGGCATTCCCGTTTATTGTAAAAAGGCCTTCAGAGCCTCATAGTAACCATCTTCTTGCGAATGTGAGTAGCCATCACATCTCTTCTCAGAGATAAGATGCCACCATTCTAGCGAGTCTTTCACTCTGTATTTTTACAGTCTCTGTACATTTCTTTGATTAATAGAAATCGTGTATTACTGTATAT
>ML848269.1:35980-53374 GCA_009831015.1 Picea engelmannii | reverse complement strand
GAAAAAACGACCTTCACCACTCCTTGGGGCACATTCATGTATGCCAAAATGCCTTTTGGATTGATGAATGCAGGGGCAACATTTCAGCGAGCCATGGACATAGCCTTCATCGGGGAGAAAGATAAGTTTGTGGTGATCTACCTAGATGACATAACAATCTTCTCTAGGTCTGACAGTGAGCACTGTGGTCATCTGAGGAAAGTTTTTTTGAAGTGTCGGAGGTTTGGCCTATCCTTAAATCCCAGAAAATCTTTGTTTGCTATGAAGGAGGGGAAGCTATTAGGCCATATAGTATCAGAAGAAGGAGTGAGGATTGATCCTAGAAGGGTAGAGGCAATTCAAACCCTGTCATTTCCTAGATCCAAGAAGGAAGTTCAGGCCTTATTGGGGAAGATTAACTTTTTGAGGAGGTTTGTCTTGAATTTTGCTGAGATGGTGAAACACATCACAACCATGCTCAGGAAGGGAAACGAAGTGAAATGGACCGCTAAGCCCATGGAATCTTTTGTCCAAATAAAAAGGGCATTGACTGAGGCACCTATGCTAATCAGTCCTGATTATTCCAAAGATTTCCTGATTTTTTCTTTTGCTTCTTGTGATACAGTAGCAACAGTCCTGTTGCAGAAAAATGAGGAAGGGCGAGAGCAACCCATTGACTTCTTCAGCAAGGCATTAAGAGATGCATATATTAGGTACGATATCATGGAAAAGAAGGCTTATGCCTTGGTGAAATCCCTCAAATCTTTCAGAGTCTATGTCTTGCATTTAAAGGTCACCGCATACGTTCCTTCGGCCTCTGTGAAGGACATCCTCGTACAACCTGACATAGATGGGAGAAGAGGGAAATGGATTGCCAAGATCCTGGAGTTTGATCTGGAGATTAAACCCACCAAGTTGATAAAGGGGCAGGGTTTAGCAAAGTTGATGACTGAATCCAATTGCAAAGCCTTGGGAATTAACTTCATCAATGAGCAAGCTGAGTCATCCAACAAGAATTTTCAGAGTGCCTTATCACTAGCAGCATGCACCTGGTACAAGGATATCTTGTATTTTCTGCAAGAATTAAAACCTCCCGATGGATTGGGAAAAAGTAAGGCTAGATCTTTAAAGCTCAAAGCGATCAGATATTGCCTCATTGACCAAGCCTTGTACTGGAAGGACCCTCTAGGGGTATTTTTAAGATGCCTGGACCCGCAAGAAGCCCAGAAGGTTATGTTTGATTTCCATCGCAGTCTTTACGGAGGTCATCATTTATGGAAGACCACAGCTCACAAGATCCTCCGGGTTGGGTATTACTGGCCCACTTTATTCCCTTATGTCTGTAGAGAAATCAGAGCTTGCATCAAATGCCAAAAGTTCTCGGGAAAGCAACAACTCAAATCTCTGCCATTAAAGCCTGTAGTAGTTTCAACACCCTTTCAGCAGTGGGGATTGGACTTCATTGGAGAAATTCATCCTCCCTCAAGTGGCCAACACAGATGGATTCTGACTGCGATGGACTATTTCACCAAGTGGATATAAGCTGTCCCCACCAGGAGCACTTTTCACAAAGTAATTATCAGCTTCATGGAGGACATCTTAGCTAGATTTGGATGCCCTAGCAGAATTTTCACTGACAATGCCGCCTCTTTCAGGTCTGAGCCTCTGGTCAAGTTCTATGAACAGTTTGAGATCTCACTGATTCACTCTACTCCCTATTATCCTCAAGGAAATGGACTGGCGGAATCTTCCAATAAAAGTCTGATCAAGCTCATTAAGAAATTACTGGAAGACAATAAAAGAGCCTGGGATTCAAAGCTCAAATTTGCTCTATGGGCTGATCGGGCGACAACAAAGAGGTCCCTTGGCGTCTCACCTTTCCAACTAGTTTATGGGACATAAGCTGTTTTTCCTACTCAACTCACGTTGTCTGTGGCGAAATTCTTCCAAGACCTTGAAGGAGAACCTGATCATATGGTCCGAAGGATTCATCAAATGGTTGAAGTGTAGCAAACCAAGGAACATGTCATGAACAGGGTCTATGATCATCAACATAAGATCAAGCATGCTTTTGATAGGAAGAGCAGAAAGAGAGATTTCGAGCCGAGTGATCTGGTGCTCAAATGGGATGCACCTAGGCAGGAAAAGGGCAAGCATAGTAAGTTTGATGCCCTCTGGTTTGGGCCTTTCAAGATCTCTGAAGTATTTTCAAACAACACCTACAGGTTGCAGGATTTGGAAGGAAAATAAGTTTTTAATGTTCCAGTAAATGGGCACTTCTTGAAAAAATGTTTTTTGTGAGCCGCAGTCGACTCTTTTGTTTTTGTAAATATCGTTTTTTGTTTTAGCTTAATAAATGACTCCATAGCCCAACAACAAGGCATTGAATCTGCAAAAAAGAGTCCTTAGAGCATCACAGGGACGACTCTATCCCCCGTGGAGCCTAATATTAGCGACATTTTTTGTAAGGGGGGATAAAATGCAAAGGAATGGGTAAAAAATCCACTTACCCTAAGTTCAGGACGCAAAATGCGCATGTGTTTAAGCGGCAAGAATCAAGCGACGAAGCATATCAATGGTCATCGGGATTTCGGGGCTACCAAGTTACCCGATATATAGCGTCAGAGAAAGCGCCTATATTTCAAAACTAAATCTGGGTCGTCCGATCTAGTGATGCATGGCGCAAGATCTAGTCACGTCGGCATATCGACATTCGGGAGTTCGAGGGGTAAAAGTCCCTCGTCATCACACATCTCGAAACCCCGAACTTCGAAACGCCGATAAGCGCCTTTTAAGCCAAGCCTATGGTCCTAGCACCCAGTCATGTCAAGCGAGCCTAGTAATGGAGGCAACCCTCTTCTAACATCAAATACCATCTCGACTGTTCCTCTGGAGGACACACGGCGTACATTCGTGCTTTCACGGTTTGGTCAATCGGGATTTTGAGGAAAATTGTATCGTGAACCCCCGGTGCCAGAAATCCCGAAAGAATCGGGACCGTCCATCTGAAGGACACATGACGCAATAGCTAATCCACGAGTGGGGCCCTTCGGGGTTTTCATGATGAAAGCGCCGAGGTCATCTCAGTCGTTCATCCATCAGCGAGGCTCGGGCACATTTAATTTAAAGAGGGCGAAGATCTGGACGATCGTGATCCAGGCACTCAAATTCACGGACAAGGTCCAATTATGCACCCCCTTTGTCATTCCGGCTTTAACGAGAGGGGGGGGGGGTCCAGAATCGAAGATAATGTATGAGGGCATCTAGATGGCCCAATTCTCGGTGCTTAGATCTACGGTCTGTATTGAATTCTGGACCCCCCCATCGGTTCTGCCTTTAATGGAGGGGGGGGTCCAGAATGGAATTTCACTCTAGCAGGCCCCCCTTCCTGTCGTGTCACTGTCCGAGTCGTCCTCCCCGTTGCCACCTATTCTCCACCTACCACCACCTTCTTCCCCCGTCATCGTCCAACTTCCCTCTTTCCATCCACATGGCCCATCCTAAGCTCATCGCCCTCTCGTCTCCTCCCATGTGTCCCTCTCACTTCGAGTCACCTCCACCTGTATGATCATTCCTTTTACTCCGTGTCCACCTGTACCCCCGCACACCTTCCTCCTCTTTCCTTTTCAGACCGCGTGGAATTCCTCAACTTATGTCACAGCTCCCGTTTCCTCTCCTTCGCCTCCACCATGTTGACGCCATCGCTCCCATCATACCCTTTTTCACATCCGCCATAGGGGTCCCTCGCAGCAGTCCAACGAAGCAACATCTGAAGAGAGACCATTCAGCTGATACAGGTGGCACCATTAGGAGACCTCCACGTCCCAGAAGGTAGGGTTGACCGAGGTTGTCAGAAGACATGCATACACAATGTTTTTAATACAGTGTCTTGTTTTTGCTGATGTTGTTGTTTTGAGTATATGTAGGTGTTTTCACCATTTTTGTAAGCATCGATTGTAGAGCGAAGCTCCCGACTGTAAAGTTTTAATAGACGTCTCTAGTTCTTTGGTTATGCATCTGTATGTAAGACTTCTTGTTTAATGACAGACAATTTTCTTATCCCATCTAGTTTTCATCTCATACTGAGGGAGTTCATGATTGACTGATTCACATGAATTATTGCAATTATGTTACAATAAAGGATTTATTGTTGCATTGTTGTATTCTCCAGTTTTTTGCGTTTGAATGTAAGAATATCTTGCATTTAGATGTTTTCTCCTATAGTCTGTTAGAAACCTGATGTTTACTATAGACCTTTGCAGTTATTTTATACAAGTCTTCCCCCTACTCACCCTTACTACAACTCACTGTCTGAAGTTTATCTAAAACCTCACTTGCCCATGCATGCCTGGCCTAGTTTCGGAGTTAGAACAACATTGTTTTGAGTTAACTTCCATTCAATCACCCCTTTTTATAAACAAATCGTGACATAAACTGATGGGCGTCGGGCTTTGTTCCTGCTGCAATCCAGGAGTGACTTCTAACGCTAACATTTTTGGCGCCGTTGCCGGGGACGAAGTTGAAGTTTTTCCCTGGGCAGAATGACATTGAGCCTCTGATTCTGAAGGTGCATCAGGCATCAGAGCCCTTCAAGATTGCTATTGTGCACCTGGTGACTCCACTGTGGCGAACCTGCCGTGTCAATTGTGGCTTTCAGAGGCAGACACACGCGGTCCCATCCACAACTACATCTAGCTACACCTGAGACTGATCGGGAGGTGGTCCTTGGAAAAGGAAAGGCCTCTGAAGGAGAAGCTATCGCCGTTGAACTAGGTAATCCGCTATATCCCTCTGTAAGAACTCCATTTTCTCCTCCTCAGTTTCCTAGCAGACCGCTTTCCGAAGTTTCCCGTTTCCTGAATTTCGGGAGTGTTCCTGTTGAGGTTTCCCCCCTGGTCTGGTATTAGAGTGAGAAATCCTTGTCACTCCCATTTCTCCTGAAGCTGTACCTTGGCGTAGACCCAGGACCATAGAAGATTTCCCCACCCCTGGCTTTACTTCTCCTCCTCTTGTTACTGTCACCCCTTCTGCGCGAAGGGAAACATCAGTCGACTTAAGCTCGCTAGCCTTCTTCCTAAATCCCCTATTGTTTCCCACTCCCCTTAGAAGCTCATCCCCAGTATCCCCGTTTCGAGCTCCTTCTCGTCCCAGTTCTCCTCCACATAATATCCCTATGGCAGGAGAAAATCCCCCAATGACCAGAATGGAGGCCATCATAGCCGCTAGGTATGCTCCCCTTGTGTTACCGCAGACACAATGTTTTTAATACAACATCTTGTTTTTGCTGCTGTTGTTATTTTGAGTATATGTAGGTGTTTTCACCATTTTTGTAAGCATCGATGGTAGAACGAAGCTCCCGACTGTAAAGTTTTAATAGATGTCTCTAGTTCTCTGGTTATGCATCTGTATGTAAGACTTCTTGTTTAATGACAGACAGTTTTCTTATCCCATCTAGTTTTCATCTCATACTGAGGGAGTTCATGATTGACTGATTCACATGAATTATTGCAATTATGTTACGATAAAGGATTTATTGTTGCATTGTTGTATTCTCCGGTTTTCTGTGTTTGAATGTAAGAAGATCTTGCGTTTAGATGTTTTCTCCTACAGTCTGTTAGAAACCTGATGTTTACGACAGACCTTTGCAGTTCTCTTATACAAGTCTTCTCCCTACTCACCCTTACTACAACTCACTGTCTGAAGTTTATCGAAGACCTCACTTGCCCATGCATGCCTGTTCTAGTTTCGGAGTTAGAACAACATTGTTTTGAGTTAACTTCCATTCGATCACCCCTTTTTATAAACAAATCGTGACATAAGGTAGTTGGTAGTTGGTGGTTAGACATCGCCTCCACCATCCTCAATCCCAAGGAAGCAGTTATTAAGGTAGTTGGTGGTGGTTAGACATCGCCTCCGCCATAAAGGGAAAGTCCGACGATGAATTAAAGCACATCGATTTGCCCACAGGACTGTCAGGAGTTCGATTGCGTCTGCCATAGGTGCACGATCATCCAGAGACTGCAGGTGCAGATTGTCAGAAGCCATGCAGACACAACATTTTTAATGCAACATATCGATTGTATTGCTGTTGTTGTTTTGATTATATGTAGGCGTTTTCGCCATTTTTGTATGGATCGATGGTTGAGAGAAGCTCCCGGTTGTAAAGCTTTAATGAAGCACTCTTATTCTGGTTATGCATGGACTCTTGAGACTTCTTGACTTATGAATGTCAGTTTCTTTCACGTCTTTGTTTATACCATGTTAGAGCAGCTTGGAATTGGAGAATCCAGTCGAGTTGTAGCTGTTATAGGATGATGTAGAGTTGGATCACTGTAACAATCACATTGTCTCTAATCGGTCCTTGTGATTTTCCTAACGCTGAATGACTTGGAATTGGAGAATCCAGTCAAGTCCCCCTTTTAGTTTCCTAAGACCCTGAACCAATAGGATCTTGCATTCAGAGTCCTTCTTCTGCAAACTGCTGAAAGCCTGTTGCCCAAGGTAGTTTGTCCACTCTTCTTATCAAGTCTTCCAACTGTTCATCTTTTAATCAACCCACTGACTGAAGTTAGATCAAGACCTCCTTTGTTACTTACATACCAGACCCAATCCATGAGTTAGAGTGATATCTCCCCGAGTCTCTACCCATTTGATCACCCATTAAAACTATCGTGACATAAAACTGATGGGCGTCGGGCTCTACTCCTGCAAGAAATCCAGGAGTGACCTCCGTTGCCAACAGAAGGAGAAACTCAAACAAACTACTATAGTGAAGAGGGATGATGAGAAACCTTCTTGTTCTCATTTTAAGAAGAAAGGACACGATGAGGATCATTACTGGAAATTGCATCTATAATTGAAGCCAAATTGGGCTTGGCATTAAAAAGGTAAAAAGAAGACTACAACCATAGTTCATGATCTTGGATCAAATTCTGATGACGAAACTAAGGTTATAACTATGGGCATCAAAGGTATATTTTATGTTGCTAGTTCTAGTTCATGTGCTTATTCTTCAAAGGCTAATGTGAGCCCTGATGAAAGGAAAAGAAATGAATTGTTTCATATACGAGTCATATCAAAACACACTAATATAGAGACACTTGTTGATAATGGATCACAAGTAAATCTTATTTCAGAGCAAGTTGTTAAGAATTTGGGATTTGAAACTAAGCCTCATCTGAGACTGTATCCTTTGGATTGGGTTTGTGAGAATGCTAAGTTACATGTAACTAAGCAATGTAAATTAAGATTTGCAATCAAATCTAGTTTCATAGATGAGGTAGAGTTACAAGTGGTTCCACTTGATATTTGCAAGATATTTTTGGGAACTCCTTACTTATATGGCACAAAGGCCATTTTCTATATGGAACAAAATAAGTATCATCTTTTCAAAGATGGGATTGAGTTTGTTGTGAGAGCTCATTAGATGAAGACTAATTTGTCTATGGTCACTACGGGGAAAATGAAAATACTAGTTAATGCAAGCAATAACTTGTCACTTGTGTCTGTAAAAGTTAAAGAAGAATGTGATACTAGAAATGAAGTAGAGAAGTTTGATTCTAACTATAATGAGATGTTTCAGGATTCACAAGAAGTATAGTATGAGATGTCCATGCCTAAAAGTATTCATTATCTAGGCTTACAACCTATGGTTGAAAGTAAAATATATCCTTTGGTTAATGTTGCTCCCATTAAGAAGGACACATATGTTGTTGATTAATTCTCTTTTGCATCTTTATATTCAATTTTGTTGTTTAGTTTTTTACTAGCCAGTGGAGTATGGTTAGTAGATGTAACGATGAATGTCCATGTTTGGGAAATGGAAGTGATGATTAATTTGATCAAGAATGATATTTAAGTTTTTGTTGTGATGAGACAAATGATCATTATCCAAGTGGGATGGATGGATGATATTGGACAAGGGTGGTGATTATATCCTCAGTTCATTTCTGAATGAACCAAAATTTTTGTGGTCCAAAAGCTTCTCAATGGGGAGGAATGATCCAGGTGGATCTTTTGACCAATAAAAATTGATGTTCTCAAATGTTGATGGAAAGGTCTCCATGTCAAAGATCTTGACAAGATCTTTCCAACGACACTTGAACGAGGTCAAATAAACATCATATGAGAAAGTTATGCCATTCTAAAGTTTTGGCCAAACAAGCAAAAAAGGGTGACAAGGTTGACACGTGCAATCACCAGGGAAGGACACGTGGTAGTACGGACATGACACATGGCGGTACAAACTCAACATGTGGCAATATGAATGTTGATGTGGCGAGCTAACTAGAATGTACAAATGTTGACATGACATGTTGACTGGACCGTATGGATGTTGATGTGGCATGTTGGCTGGGTTGTATGTATGCTCACATCACATGCTAACTAAGATGTACATATGTTGACATGGTGATGATGTGGTAGGATGTTGACATGGTATTTGACTGTATAGATACGTGGCTTCCATGTGGACCAATCAGAGGTCGCCACGTGGTAGGACCTATTATCCCCTACCCTAGGGATAACTAAGGAGATTATGTCTTGAGGCCCACAAATCCTAGCCATGGAGTACCGAGAGCCATATGACTTGAGCTTGGCCTTAGAGGGCCCATCTTTCCTTCAATGCATCCTATCTATTAGCATCAACAACATCAATCCCATCGTCTTGATTTCGAAGTAGCAATAGGTCTTGCTCCATGAGGTAATGAGTCTAGGTATCATGGTATGTGTCACTTTGATTTTCAAATCATTTGAATATATTCACTTAAGTCTATTTTGTTTCATGACGTTTGCTTGTAACTTATGCTCTTTAACTTGTTCATACCCGAGGGGGGTGACAAAGTTCCCTAGTAAGTTGGTTCTCTTATTGATGAGTTACCACTAGGTGGGTCTATGAAAGGTTATCGTCCATTCCTTCCATACTTACCACTTTTCATCATTATCCCTCTCATCTTCCCCTACCTTGGTTCGGGCATTGGGTTTGCCAAGCTTGTAAGGGTTGTACCTTGCCTTGTGGTAAGAAGGGGCTAAAGGCCTAGAGTGTAAAAGTAGTTGGAAAAATTTAAAATCCAAAATGAAACCTTGAGATGCTTCGCCAAGGGATTCCCGAGAAAGCAATAAATGGCTTCTCAACAAGAAAAGGAGACCCATAAAATAAAATAAAACTCAAGATCTAGTTGTTTGATAGGAGGTCTCATCATGAGCCGACCTATTAGGTCCATGGGCATGTAGAGGTATGACACTACCATCCATCAGGTCACCAAACCAGGGTTGTGGCTCTTGGTGGCATATCCAAGAGAAAGGGGGTCTCATCACGGACCAACCTTCTCATTTCCATGAAGTGCTTGTGGGTAACGTTGTCACCACTGGTCACCATGCTAGGATAGTGTCCCCCAAATGTTCTCTTGAAAAGAAAAAGCAATAAGACAAAGAATAAAAGGCATTGATTGGGTTAGGAAACAATGGAATCCATGACAAGGTGCAACTCACCCTCTACAAAGGCACCCACAGGTAAGACCTACATTTCCCTGTTATCATTGAACCCCTTGCCCAAACATTCCCTACACCATTTCATACATCTACACGACCTAGATTGGTCTTCTCCTGGGAAACACCCCAAATTTTAGGAGGATTATCCCAATAGGACATCTTGAGACTGTTTCCAAACCTGGCTTGTTAAACTACAAAACATCTTTGAGCATTTTTCTGGGTGAAGGGGGGTTTGATGCACATGTTTGGGTAATTTGATTATTAGATGTGATTGACATTTCTATTATCCCTGTGACTTATGAGCCTATTATCCCACATTTTGTACTTTGATAGAAGAAAAGGCAAATGGAAAGCAAATTGGCGAAACGAGAGACTAATCCTATCATTGTCGCCTCAATATGAAGTCTCTTTCTATTTAGGGTGGTAGGCCCAGGGGAGACGTCCTCGGTGACCTGGGGTTTTGAGAAGAAGAAGGTAAGTATCTAGGTAAAAGGTCCCCTCTCACAAATCACTACCGATCAGAAAGTTCGGTTAAATAACCAATCAAGATATAACATGCCAGAAGTGTACCTGCCCAGAACAAAGCAATAGGAAAACTATATATATGCAAGAGCACTTGCTGGTTAGCACTTCATAAAACCATTGAATTTCTTAAATAAAGCAAGTTTGTTGAATATAATGAAGTAAACCAAAATCTTATAACAACAATGTTTATAGAGCAATACTTCACATAAAATGTCTTAAGACAAGCTTCAAAATGACTAAAAACCATTAACCATTGAAGTCATATCACTAGAATTTGATAGAAGCACATAAGACAAACTATAATTCAGCCTTTACAATTGCTTTATGAGATTTTAATGCTACAGTAAATGGATGTAACTTACTTTAATAACAACAACAAGTAGGTTAGTAGATCAGTCTATTATAGGGTTAAAAGTTGTTAGTAGGTTGTTTGAAGAATAGGTTTTGAAGGTTTGTTTGATAAAGAACTCAATGAAGGTCTTAGACTAGTGCTTTCTTAGGGAAAATGGAGTCATTAAAGTGGCTGCAAATGTTTGAAGGAGCAAGATGATAATGGGAGAGCCAAAGACAAGAATAGTTGATGGATGAGGTGTTGGTAAGCCAAGGCTTCAACCATCAAACCCTAGGGGAAAACGACTACTAAGGTGTAGGTAACCCTAGGCCTTAGTAGATTTTCCTCCCTATTTAACTCAAAGAATGAATCAAGTGACAACTAAGATGAAGCAACAAGTGATAGGGTGTTGCAATGCAAGGCCCTTAGCAATGGATTCAAGAAAAATGGCTCCTTGGCACAATCTAGTAGGTGGATAACAATTGAGATAAGGACAATAACATGTGCTTAATCTCCTAGAATTTTAAGCTAGCAATTTCATAATCTTTAGCAAAATGCAAAGTAAAGACACTATAACCATTCAAAATAAAGAAGAATTGTAGAATTTTACTTACATTCACCAAGAATACTATAGCACATCACCTAGTTGTAAACTTTCCACCAAGAAAATGCCAAAAAACACCAAGAATAGCCTTTCTTCAACAAGTGCGCACTAAATTTCGGTCACGAAACCCTAAATAGGGCGCAAATTTCAGGCCTCACAAGTGTGAGTCCAAGATGATGAAAAATAAGAGGCAATTTCCCCTTACTTATACAATACCAATGACTAGAATTAGGTCAAAAAAGGCTGACATGGCCAGTTGCAAATAATATCCAGTTTTTACATTAAATGTCACAAATAAACCCTAAATAAAGCTGCTAAGGTGATGTCATGCCCTTTTAGGGTGACATTAGGCCCTTTTGGGGCAACATTGGCCTCCTAGAGAAAAACGTTAGGCCTTCTTGGGCCTCAGAAACCCGCCACATGTGCCACATGGCACAAAACTGCCTCCAAAACATCCCAAAATGTCGGATGACATCGTGGGTGACCTGGGTGACATAATGGGCCTTCCAAGGCCTACATCATGGTCGAAAGGGCATAATCCCCTGGGTCCAGGCTTGCCAGGATGCCCCTAGTGAAACACCCTCCTCTCTTTCTGAAGCAATCCTCTGATCTGTCTCTACCCTGTGCTGGGGTCTGAACATCCATTCAGTGGGATTTTAGCCCCATGGAGGTCTGAACTAATTATCTCCCATGTGTACCTGTCCATCGGGGTACTTGTCTATCGGTGTGGCCCTGCAACATCAAAAGATATGCCCTCCATGGGCTCATAAGTCACATGGATCATAGCAATGTCAATCACATCTAATCATCAAGTTATAAAACACGTGCATAAAACCCCTTTTACTCAGACAAATACTCAAAGACATTATACTAATATGCAAGCCAAGTTTGGAGGGAATGCTAGGATGTCCTATTAGGCTAATGCTCATTGGATGTGGGATGTTTCTGGGAGAAGTCAAATCTAGGCCATGTGAGTGGATGAGGTGGTAAGGGATGTCTGGGCAAGGGGTGTAGTGATAGCAGGGAAATGTATGGCTTACCTGTGGGTGCCTTTGAAGAGGGTGAGCTACACCTGTCATGGATGAAAATGTTTCCAAGCCCATTCATGCCTTTTATATTTTATTCTTATTGTTTTTTCTTTGAAGAGGTTAGTTAGGGGACACTGCCCTGACGTGGTTACCAATGGTGGCAATGTTACCCACAAGCATTTCATGGAAATGAGAAGGGTGGCTCGTGATGAGTGATCAGCACGAAATGAGATCGGAGATATAATAAAGAAAGGCACAAAAATATCGTAGATATTCAATAATATAACAAAAATATATCAGATATGGAACCATAAGCACATATATACAGTAATACATGATTTCTATTAATGAAATAAATGTACAGAGACTGTAAATTACAGAGTGAAAGACTCGATAGAATGGTGGCAGCTTATCTCTGAGAAGAGATGAGACGGCTATTCACATTCGCAAGAAGATGATTACAATGAGGCTCAGAAGGAATTTTTACAATAAACAAGAATGCCAAAAGTCCTAGACATCCAAAAACCTAATCCTAGGAGATGAAGCGCCAAAAGTCACGTGGGCCCCGCTTGGATAAGTTAGTACATCAACTTCCCGGGGTCGTAACTTTTGCATACGATCTCCGTTTTAGGTGTATGATTGCTCGTTGGAAATTTATCGTCGAGGAGATTCATTTTGGGGGCTCAATCATGCCTTCAACTATCATTAAGAAACTCGATCTCGAAAAACCTTCATTTGGGCCCTCAAAATGGCCTCGGAAGTTAAAAACTGCTAAAAATAGTAAATTGCCAAATTTGCCAGAAAACTGTTTTGAGCCAGTCGAAAAAGGTGGGTGGCCACCGAAATCCACCTAGATCAATCCTCCCTCCTTAGGAAGCAATGGTCTCCATTACGTTGAGTTCCCAGAGAGAGGGAAAAGCGTTTGCTGAATCTACATCTTGGTGAGCTGCTTGCCTTTCTGGAGATGTCACGCTGCTCAGTTTGTGGAAGTCTGTCATGAACCTATTGAGGCTGAGGCTATTCAACAAGTCAGGATACATGAGAGGATGGTGTGTAGAAGGAATCCTTTCACTTTGCTACAACCTTATTGACTTGCTTCTGTTGGATAGAAGGTGCTTGGGGTGAAGCTGTAATGGTTGCAGTGTCCTTCTGTTCCCATTTTGAACAGATTGTGAAGAGGCTGAATTTTGCAGTATGAGATACTACCTTGTGACACTTTTTAGGTGGAACAGTAGTCGGAACTACCTCTGGTATTCTGTAGAGATAACCCCCGAGATAAACAATGACACTGCGGGGTTGAGACTCATAAACAGCGTGGCGCTTCCACATATATGGTTGGCCCAAGAGAACATCACAGACATCTAGTGGGGCAAAATCACATAATACCTCATCCTTTAAGGGTTGGATGCCATATGACAATCGAAATTACTGGCTGACATGAAGATCTCATCCTTGGCGAAGCCACCCGAGGTTGTATGGTTGCGGGTGTGGTGTTGTCAACAATCCCAACTGTTTGACGACCTCTGTTGAGATGAGGTTCTTCTAGCTTCCGCTATCAACAATAAAATGCAGCGGGGTTGCCTTCACCCACATCTGTGAATGAAAAAAGCACTCCCCCTCTTTAGGATATGTTGGTTCTTCTGGTTGAATTTTTGCGGTCGCGACAATAGTAGTGGGGTCTACGTCAATGATCTATCCTTTACCAGTATTTTTAGAATCAGATTCTGAATCAAGGTTTGGCTCCTTGTCTTTGATCTCGACCACCAATGATTTTTTTGAGCGAATTTCATCGGTGTTGTGCCAGGGGCCTTTGTGGAAATCACACCATTTTCTGGTGTCCTTCTTTGTCTTCCCGTGACCCTTCTTTTCATGTGGCTTGGATTGGTTTTCGTGAGACTGTTTGTTAGGGACAACTTTGTCATACTTTGGTTGTTACGGATTTGCAGAACCAAAATCCCGTTTGTTCTGGTGCTTAAATTTCTGCTCGATTTTAACAGCACATCGATAGGCAACACCGGGTGATGAAATGTCCAGAAGATCCATTTCAGTTTGGATGTATATGTGTAGAGCCCCACGGTATTTCATAACCAAATGTCATTTAGAGTCTTTGAAACCCATCTTGGTGCGCAAGGTATGGAAGGTATTGGTGAAATCCGAAACTACTTGGCCCCTCTCTTGCTGCAGTGTGGTCCATCTCATTTACTGGTCCTCATAGTTTCCAATAGGGTAATATTGTTCCTTTACCGCATCCACAAAAAAATCCCAAGTGGGATCGGCCCCATATATTTCAGACTCCTCTGTGGAACTCTACTCCCAAATAGTTCCCCACTAATGTTTGACATGGGGGAGAGCTTTAAGAAGTGCGAAGGTGATCTTTTCTTTGTCGGAAAAATTGTGCACAGAGAAATAACCTTCTAGCAGATTTAACCATTTGTCTAGGGCTTCTGCATCTATCTGTCCTTCAAATATAAGAATATCAAAATTAACTTGTACCTTGAAAGGCGAGGTGCCTCCAAAGTGGCCGCTTGATGAAGATGCGTCTGTTTCTATTGGTAGGCATTGAAGGATGTGGGAAAAATTCTCCATCATTTCGTCCCTCTGTCGCGTGGGAGCTTGCTCAAGCAACAGACTGATACAATCGTTTGCTCCGTCATTTTTCTTTTCTTCCGCCATTGAGGGTTTCTTGGGTGTGCGAGAGCGATTGTCCTCAAGAGAGACAAGCTCGAGACCCAACTTGCTATACTCAGACCTCGTTGGGGACATGCACTGAAAAAAATGACCAAGAACAACCTGCTCTGATACCACTGATCCAGATTATTTTCGGCACGAAATGAGATCGGAGATATAATAAAGAAATGCATAGAGATATTGCATATATTCAATAATATAACATAAATATATCAGAGATGCAACCATAAACACAGATATACAGTAATACACAATTTCTATTAATGAAATAAATGTACAGAGACTGTAAATTACAGAGTGAAAGACTTGATAGAATGGTGGCAGCTTATCTCTGAGAAGAGATGTGACGGATACTCGCATTCGCAAGAAGATGATTACAATGAGGCTCTGAACGCCTTTTTACAATAAACAAGAATTCCAAAAGTCCTAGACATCCAAAAACCTAACCCTAGGAGATGAAGCGCCAAAAGTCATGTGGGCCTCGTTTGGGTAAGTTAGTACATCAACTTCCCGGGGTCGTAACTTTTGCACACAATCTCCGTTTTAGGCGTATGATCGCTCATTGGAAAGGTATCGTCGAGGAGATTCATTTTGGGGGCTCAATCATGCCTTCATCTATCATTGAGAACCTCGATCTCAAAAAACCTTCATTTGGGCCCTCAAAATGGCCCCGTAAGTTAAAAACTACTAAAAATAGTAAATTGCCAAATTTTCCAGAAAACTGTTTTGAGCCAGTCGAAAAAGGTGGGTGGCCACCAATATCCACCTGGATAATTGAGACCCCATTTCTCTTTCGCTATGTCACTAAGAGCCACTACCTTGGCGTGGTGACCATATGTTGGTAGTGTCATACCACTACATTCCCATGGACCTAATAGGATAGCTCATGACGAGACCCCCTATCCTCTAACTAGGTATTGTTTCATTATTTCTTATGGGTCCCTCTTTTTCTTGCTGAGAATATTTTTATTTCTTTCTCAAGGATCCCTGGGCGAAGCATCTCAAGGTTTCATTCTTTTGGATTTTATCTTTTGCCAACTACTTTTACCCTCTGGGCCTTTAGCCCATTCTTCCCACAACGTAAGGTACAACCCTAGGGCATCCCGTCATTCCCCCCAGGTGTGGTCAAGTGGAAAATCATAAGATCCAAGCAAATGTTAGAAGCAAAAATAATTAAATGCACATATTCAAAGGTTCTGAGGATAGAGTGATACATACCATGATACCCAGATTCATTACCTCATGGAGCAAGATCCATCTTTGCTGCAGGACCATGCCGAGGTGATGGATGTTATTGCTGCTGACAAAGTGGAGACGCTGAAGAATGAAAGGATAGGCCCTCTAGGGCCATGCTCAAGTCGATCTGGCTCTCGACACGTCTAGGACCTGTGGGCCTCAAGACATATTCTCCTTAGTTATCCCTATGTTAGGGGATAACATCTGGCTCCAACTCGGGGACATGTACTCATCATAGAGCGCATGAGAACCTCAACATCTCTGGTATAACCCGTGACCTGCTTGATCTCAACACAATATTGTTAGTAATCATTTGGGGTGGTGATATCACCCCTGACTCATATATATATATATATAATACAAAATGTGAAAACAAGCATATGTACAAATGGGAATACGAACTACTCTAGCATGAAATGCAAATGGTATATACATTGAATGGAAATGCCTACCTACTTACATGTACTTACCTATGAAGTCAAGTCTCTACCCCTTGATGGGGTTTGAGGAGGTGCCCGCTAACTGGTAATAGGTGCCTTCTTCCTTCCAATGTAGACAAATAGTAGGCATCATTGACTGTCTTTCTTCCAAATCTGAAGGGTCAAAGCCAAAACTATGCATTTCCCTTAACATTAGTAGGCTCTCCCTTCTTTGTGTCCCACATCCATACCGTGTCTCCCTCTTTGTAATCTCTGGTTCTAAACTTGGTTGTTTCTTGAAAAAACCTGGTGTACTGTCTTGAGGGAGGAGGGTGGGTTTCTGTTGTGAAGACTTCTTGTTGGGATGGCTTGATCAACATGTTATCTTTTTGTTTCTTTAACAATTTGACAGTCCCAATTTATTTGTCCTTGTATTTGTCTAGGAGTTGTTGATACTCTTCCTTCTTTGGCCATTGTATTTGATCGAAGTCTTCCTTTGAAGTGAAAGGCAAATCATGAGGGAAAAATACAAGAAGACTTTCTTTGGTTGGCTCATGTGTTTTACTAGTTCCAATATCATCCCCTTCCCATTTGACGAAGCTAGCTCCTTTCCTTCTAAACCTCATCAAATAGTCATCTTCTTGTGTAGAAGAATAATCATCCAAGTCTTCAGAGATGTCAGATGCATCGTCAGGATAATCACCCCAATTTGTATCTCTTTCTTTCTCTAGAACGATGGGGGGGTACCACCGAAGCACTATCCCTTATGTATGTTTTGCGCAAATGCAACACCTCATCAATACCTAGTGCAATATGGCTCTCGTGATTGTTAGGAATATTTTGGTCACCCTTTCCCTTACTAATATTGTTTTCTTCTGTCAAGGGAAGAATGGGCCAACCTTGAAATAAGCATGAATCTACCGAGTTGTAGTCACTATGTCCCTAAAAGGGGGTTTGATCATTTTTCTCAAAGTGACCAGTTTGTAATAGCGTGGAAGTTTCTTCGGACGATAGCTGGTCATCTGGGATTTTCTTTGTCAAAGAAGGGATTTCCAACATTTCACGAATCCTTTTAACCTTTTGCAGGATATAGGC
>ML848269.1:0-14199 GCA_009831015.1 Picea engelmannii | reverse complement strand
TTGATTGATTTCTTCTCAGATTCATAGCGTGTGTTGTTTGTTTTACTTAGTGGAACTTAGGTCGAGTCAGTGTTAATGGCATCGAATCCTGGGAGTACCAATGGAGGAACCCCTTCTCCTGGGGAACCTTATACCTTTCCTTCATTTGGAAACTTTAGTCCTCCATATGTTGCCACACTGAGTCTTCCAGGACTCACTATTGGATTACCAGTTTGGTTGTTCCCCACTCTGGTGATTCTGAATCCTCCCAATGTTTCAGTTGCACCTAATACTTTGGATGTCAATACACCACCCACACATCAACCTCATGTCGACTTTTCACCTTCTTCATCCATCAAGTATCCTTCCATTTCTCCTTATTCACCTAGTGAAATCTCTAAAGCAAGTAGCCAGGTTGATCAGAAGAAGAAGAAACAGAAAGAGAAGAAGAAGAAGAACCCGAAAAGGACAAAGACCCCAACAACATCAGATGTTGGCTCTAAGAAACCAGTTACTGTTAATGGTACTGGGAGTGTTGATGAGGTCAACAAGATTAAAATGAAGAATCCAAAACCCAAATTCCATTGCAGCCTTTGTAAGGGTGACCACTTTCTGAGGGATTGCCCTGGTCTTACCCAGGTCTTAGAAATGTGGTCCTCCACATCGCCCTCTATCGTTCATGTCAATGATACCCCGTCAACTAGTGATGTTCAGGTTGGTAAACAAAAGCAAATTGTCAAGTTCCCTTGCATGTTATGTAAAGGTAATCATTACTCTCACCTTTGTCCTCGCATGGACGAGGCTTCTTCTCTTTTGGAAAAACTTCAACTTCCAAAAGGTTATCGTAAGATTTCCTCCAAACCATCGTTGGTTGATGGAATGGTCAATCTGGTTCCATCCCTGGTCAGTCCGGTTGATCAGGTGGTTAATCTAGTTTCCTCCTCGATTGAACCACAAACCCAAGTAGTTGATCCAGTTCCATCATCGATCAGTCCCACTCTTCATCAAAAGAGTGACACCAAAGTGGTCGATCTATTTTCATCCTCGTTTGATCACACTCTATTGTTAGAGAGTGACGCCAAAGCGGTCGATCTGTTTCCACCCGTCAACCCCATTCTTCCCTTGGAGAATGAAACTCAAGTGGTCGATCTGGTTTCGCCATTGGTCGATCCCATTTCTCCATTGAGGAATGCCAAAGTGACTGATCCAGTCCCTTCCTCGGTCAGTCCCACTCTTCCTCTGAAGAGTTCCAAAGTGGTCGAGCCAGTTTCACCATCGGTCGATCCCATTCCTCCGTTGAGGAATGTCAAAGTGACTGATCCAGTCCCTTCCTCAGTCAGTCCCAATCTTCCTCTGAAGAGTGCTAAGGTGGTCTATCCAAGTCCACCATTGGTTGATCTGATCCAATCAGCGGTCGATCCTACTCCCCTTCTAGAGAGTAAACCCGATACTGCCCATGTTTTTCTCGTTAATACAGACTCTACCGTGCCAGGGGGCATTCCTCCTTTTCTTGAGGAACCCCCTCCAAGTACTAAAGCCATCCTTTTTGATTGGGGTGCGCTAACTGGACCTCGTATTCCCTCTCACATTCCTTTCCAGATTACAGTACAGGTTCGTGGTCGGGACGTTCCTCAAACACTGATAGGTGAAGGTGCGTCTGTTAGTATTTTGTCTTCTGTTGCTTGGTATGCTTTGGGTTGTCCGCAACTTGCACCAGTTACACAGAATCTGTTAGCTTTTAACAGAAGAACTAGTCAACCTTTAGGGATCCTTCCTCAGTTTCCTGTAACTTTGGGAGGGAAAACTATCTTTATCGATGTCATGGTAGTCCGAGACCCCTTGGATTTCACTTTACTCCTTGGGCGGGATTATGTCTATGCTATGAAAGCTCTTGTATCCACCCTTTTCCTTGTGATATCTTTCCCTCACGATGGAGGAATTGTGACTATTGATCAACTTTCATTCATTGGCCCTGACTGGGTTACCTCCCTAAGTGGTTCTTATAGGCAGACAATATCACCCTCGCCGCATGTCAATTATGTGGCGTTGTCTCCCATGCTTTCAACTTCTGACATTTTGGATCTGGTAGTGGACATGGTGATTTCTTCGGTAGGATTATTGGAGCCTGATCTCCTTACTCCTATCACGAACCTCGACATGTGTTCCTTATCGAGTGATTTTTTTCCATCCAGTGAAGATCTCCTGGAGGCCATGACCAAGTTTTGTCCTTTGACATGGTACCCTTCCAGAGCATTATCCTCTTGGAAGCCATGATCCGGATGAAACCACGAGCATAGTTTCTCTTCTCTATGGCAAGCTCATTAAAAAATGAAACATAGGCCTTGAGCATAGTTCTTTTCCTGTGTCAAGCTCGTTAAAAAACTGAAACAATCACCTCTCTTGAACCTTCTTTTCATCCACCCTTATCCTTTGGTGAATGAATCGAAGCTTGGAGGGCATGTCTCCAGCCTTTGATGATCTTTCTGGAGTTAATCCACTAGCTTCCATGCTGGGGGCATACCGAGCTTAGTATTTGTTCTTTCTGGTGCTCGTAAATACATGAGAATGCATCCGGGTAGACTTTTATCTCTTTTTCGGACCTGTATGGATACACGAAAAAGGAACTCCTTGGAGTCTCCTTTAAGCTCTTTTCAGACTCTCTAAACATGAAAAGATTGCCGAGTGATCTTGCTTCCTTTCCCACTCGTTAAATGGTTTGAAAGGGTGTCTTTCGAGTGATAATTTATCTCTTTTTCGGCCTCGCGAGACTAACTTTACGAAAAAGGACAACATCGGAGTCATCTTTAAGTTCTTTTCAGACTCTCTAAAGATGAAAAGATTACCGAGCGACCTTGTTCTCTTCATGCTCGTTAAAGTATTTGAAGAAAACGTCTGTTGAGCGATAGTTTATCTCTTTTTCGGTCTCGTCAGACTAATTTACGAAAAAGGAACTGAGAGAGTTCTCTTTTAAGTGTTTTTCCAGACTCTATAATCATGAAAAACCTTCGAGTTTTCTGTCTTTAGACTCGCTAAACAAAACATCGACAGGCCCATACGGGACCAAACCCTTACTTCTTCCAGTTCGTTAAACAAAGGAAGAGGAACTTACTGAAGGTGAGTTATATCGAGCATGTGTTATCCTCCTCGAGCTCGTTAAATTAAAAAGAGGTACTCGTCTATCTGGATGGGGGAAAAAATTGAAAGAAGCAAGCCAAGCAGTTTTTTGAGAACATTACCAAGTAACTCTTAGAGTCGCCCTTGAACACGACACTTTGTCTTTGTGCACATATTAATTCGCTGAACCTCTGCACTCAGCCAATCCTTTGAGTTTCTTTCAATCCTCTGGGTCACTTGACATAAGTCACAACATCCACTGCATCATCAAGTTTTGGTCCATGTCATGTTTCTGCTGTTGTGCCTCAGTGTTCAAGGGAAGTATCTGCCTCGAGAGTCAGCCATCACAAATATCTTGTCTCAATACCCATGTCAGTCCATGTTCTTTTGATCTACCAATTACATCTCTATGTCCGTTTCGTGTTGTTGATGGGGGATACATCAAGGCCCTCCTTCGGCGTGCAGGGACAAACGCCGATAGAAGGTACTTCTTTTCTCCTTCCTTCTCACACACTAGTCCACCTAGATCTAAAAGGAAGTCAATGACCATGATAAGCACTTTCTGTCTTAGAGTTAGGAGTCTAGCTCTTTGAGGATATCTACCTGTCCGTAGAGAGATTTTCCTTCAACAACACTAGGCAAAAATGAATGAACCAACCTCTCTCTACTAGACCTGTAATTTCACAACCAAGACCTCCACCTATGAACATACTTCTTCCTAAATATCCTCCCAAAGCCGACAAGGTGGATTTGAATTTTGAATTTGAAGGTGCATTGGAAAAAATGCACGTAACCATTGCACTAAGGGAATTCATCAAGTTTCCATCTGTAAAAGAAAGGTTTGATTTTTTTTTCAAAGTATCAGATGAGCCAATGGACCCTCCTATCATGTTACAAGAAGACCATTTTAGGGCTTAGTACGATGGACACCCACCTTTCTTCATGACATTATTGGTTAATAGAAAATGCCTAACAATTGTATGCTTGATTCAGGAGTAGGTGCTAACATGATGTATTTGAAGGTCATGGAGAAATTAGGCCTAAAGGCCACATGACCTTATAGGAATGCGTGTGGTTTTGAATCCAGGGCCATACCCACTCAAGGGGTAGTTGAAAACATTGAAGTAGGCCTTGGAAGATATCCTGAGAGAGTGATCAACATGGATATTGTGGTTGTGGATGTCCCAGATGTATGGGGAATGTTGTTGTCCAGGAAATTTGTTGCAATGCCGGTAGACACCTTGTAAATGGATCTAACTTACACCAATGTGTCTATGAATGAAAAGACAATAATCCACCTCCCAAATGTGTCGATGGCCAAGGTCCAGGTGCAATAAATTGATAATGATATTGAAACTAGCGAAACACATGAGCCAACCAAGGAAAACCTTCCTGTATTTTCTGCAGAGGATTTGCCTTTCGCTTTAGAGGAAGACTTTGATAAAATACAATGGCGGAAGAAGGAAGAATACCAACAACTCCTAGACAAATACAAGGACAAAGAAGTTGGTATTGTCAAGCTATTGAAGAAAGGGGATGATGAAATATTGATCAGACCAACCAAGGAGGAAGTATTCACAGCAAAATCCCACCCTCCTCCCTAAAAAAAATATACTAGAGTTGTACAAGAAACAACCAAGTTCAAAATAAAGGATTACCAAGAGTGAGATATGGTCTGGATGTGGGATACATAAAGGGGAGAGCCTACCAATGTTAAAGGGAATGCACAGTTTTAGCTTGGACCTTTTAGAGTCAGAATGAAGTAAGTTAGTGATGCCTACTATCTATCCACGTTGTAAGGAAGAAGTCATCCATTACCAGTTAGTGGACACCTCCTCAAACCCCATCAAGGGGCAAAGACTTGAATTCATAGGTAAGTACAGGTAAGTAGGTAGGCATTTGCATTCATTGTATATACCATATGCATATCATGCTAAAGTAGTGTAGTTGTAGTTTCATTTCCATTTGTATATATGCTTATTTACTTTTATTTCATTGTATCAAATATGAGCGAGGGGTGATATCACCGCCGCAAAAGATTACTAAATATTTTTGTTGAGATCTAGAAGATTACAGGTCATGCCAGAGATGTTGAGGTTCTCATGCACTCTACGGTGAGCACATGTCCCCGAGTTGGAGTTAGATGTTATCCCCTACCCTAGGGATAACTAAGGAGATTATGTCTCGAGGCCCACATGTCCTAGATATGGAGTACCAAGATCCATATGACTTGAGCTTGGCCCCAGAGGGCCCATATTTTCTTCAGTGCATCCTATCTATTAGCAAGAACAACATCCATCCCATCAGTTTGATTCTGAAGTAGCAGTAGGTCTTTCTCCATGAGGTAATGAGTCTGGGTATCATGGTATGTGTCACTTTGATTTTCAAAGCATTTGAATATGTGCACTGAACTCTCTTTTGTTTCATGACGTTTGCTTGGAAATTATCCTCTTTAACTTGTTCATACTTGAGGGGGGTGACAAAGTTCCCTAGTAAGCTAGTTCCCTTAGGTATGAGTTAC
This sequence comes from Picea engelmannii, assembly GCA_009831015.1. Lineage (NCBI taxonomy): Eukaryota > Viridiplantae > Streptophyta > Pinopsida > Pinales > Pinaceae > Picea > Picea engelmannii. The sequence continues at coordinate 8,585 of ML848269.1, read as the reverse complement.
CACTAGTTGGGTCTATGAAAGTTCATCGTCCATTCCTTCCACACTTACCACTTTTCAACATTATCCCTCTCATCTTCCCCTACCTTGGTTCGGGAATTGGGTTTGCCAAGCTAGTAAGGGTTGTATCTTGCCTTGTGGGAAGAAGGGGCTTAAGTCCCAGAGGGTAAAAGTAGTTGGAAAAAGTTAAAATCCAAAATGAAACCTTGAGATGCTTCACCCAGGGATTCCCGGAAAAGCAATAAATGTCTTCTTAGCAAGAAAAGGGGACCCATAAAATAAAATAAAACTCAAGATCTAGTTGGTATATAGGAGATCTCATCATGTGCCGACCTATTAGGTCCATGGGCATGTAGTGTTATGACACTACCATCCATCTGGTCACAAAACCAGGGTAGTGGCTCTTGGTGGCATAGCCAAGAGAAAGGGGGTCTCATTACAAGCCAACCTTCTCATTTCCTTGAAGTGCTTGTGGGTAACGCTGTCACCACTGGTCACCACACCAAGACAGTGTCCCCCAACTATTCTCTTGAAAAGAAAAAGAAATAAGACAAAGAATAAAAGGCATTGAATGGGCTAGGAAACAATGGCATCCATTACAAGGTGCAACTCGCCCTCTACAAAGGCACTCACAGGTAATACCTACATTTCCCTGTTATCACTACACCCCTTGCCCAAACATTCCCTACACCATTTCATACACCTACATGACCTAGATTGGTCTTCACCTGAGAAACACCCCAAACTTGAGGAGGATTATCCCAATAGGACATCCTAAGACCCTCTCCAAACTTGGCTTGTTAAACTGCATAATGTCTTTGAGCATTTGTCTAGGTGAAGGGGGGTTCGATTCACATGTTTGGGTAATTTGATTATTAGACGTGATTGACATTGCTATGATCCCTATGAATTATGAGCCCATGTAGGGCGTACTTGTTGTTGTTGTAGGACCATGCCTGGTGGACAGGTACATATGGGGAAATGATTAGCTCGAACCTCCATGGGGCTAAAATCCCACCAGATGGATGTTGTGACCCCAACCAGGGGCAGAGATACACCAGAGGCTTGCACCCAAGAAAAAGAAGGAAATTCCACCAAAGACACTTTGTTAGACCTAGACCTAGGGGATCTTGCTCTTCCCTCTGAACGTTGGCCTTGGGAGGCCCATGACCTCACCCTTGTGACCCTAGACGTCACCCAACGTCAGATTGACATGTTGGAGGCAGTTGTGTGCTAGGTGGCACATGTGGCATCATCCAAAGGCCTTGGAAGGGCTAACATTTTTCTCATGGAGCTTAATGTCCCACTTATGAGGCCCAACATCACCCTAGGAGGGCATGACGTCACCTCTATTGGACATTTTAGGGTTCAATTATTTGAATTTATGTAAAGACTAGATTTTTTATGTAATTTGGCCATGTCGACCTTTTCTGACCTAAATTTTAATTAAAGGTCATTATCATTGTATAAATAAGAGATAAATCTCTTGTATTTTTCATCATCTTTCACTCACACAAGCGTGAGGTTTGAAATGCAACCCTCTTTAAGGGTTATTGGCTGAAATTAAGTGGTGCACAACTTCCTGGAGAGGCTAATCTTGGTGTATTTTGGCATTTTTTCATGGTGGAAAGTCTTCAACTAGGGTTTCTTGCTAGATTATTCTTGATGAAGTAAGTAAATCTACAATTCTTCGTTTTATTTTGAATGGTTATGGTGAATTCGCTTGTTCATATCATAGATTATGAAATTTCTAGTTTGAAACCCTAGGTAAAAAGCATATGTTACTATCTTTTTCCTTATAATTTTCCACCTACTTGAAATTGCTAGAGGACACTTCTTTTGAAGTATACACTAGAGCCCTACTATTTTATCACTCTAGTAGCATTACTTCATTTGCTTCATACATTCTACTTCAAATTTAATCTAAGGAAGAAGGAAATCGCTAAGGCCTAAGGTTACTTATTTTCTAGCAACCATTACTTCCAGGGTTTAGACATTGAGGCCTTAGGTTACTAACACCTCAATCATCTCATCCATCCCTTTAGATGATTTATTATCATTGTTGTTTTCCTCTAAGAGTTGTTGCTGCTAACCTTGACTCCATTACCCTAAAATGCACTAGTCCATTCCTCACAAGTGACTGATTGACCAAACAACTCTTAAACTATCTTCCCTAAGACTTCTACTAACTCTTACTAACTTTAAGCAAGACTAACTCACTAACTAATTTGTTGTTGTTGCAAAATATTGCTACAACCATATATAACAACAACAAATTCATCCTAAAAGCAAGATTGAAAGTTGATTAGACATTACCATAATTGCTTCTGACAACCATTATCATTTTGTCAACCTAAGGCTATTGTTTCTTGTCATTCTTAAACATTATTAAGGCAATTGTTATGGTTGTTGCTAAATATTCATTGTTGTTGTAAATGTTTACATTGCTTTAGTTCTATATCAATTTTTTTTATCTTTCAGAAGTTTATGGATTTATGAAGCATTGACATCATATGGTACTTGCAAATTGCATTTCTTTTCTATTTGTTGTCTTGTTCTGGGAAGGTACACCTAATTTATCTTTTGCTTCATCTCAAAAGAACTTTAGAACTTTTGATCAAGGTGATCTATGAGAGGGGTGTGAGTTTCTTATAGCTTTTACCTTAGCCTTCTCAAACCCTCAGGTCACTAGGGACGTCTCCTCTGGGGTACTCTAACATACTCCTAAATAGAAGGATGTTTCCTATTAAGGTGACAATGATAGGTCATCCTCCTTGTTACACTGATTCAATATCCACTTACCTTTGGCTTTGGGCAAGTACAAATTGCGCGATAACATGACCGATTTTCCGAAAAGGGGCTTATCCACTCTAGAAATGTCAGGCGGGTGGATCGAACCCTCGAACTCGTCGCTAACAAATCAACATTCTACCGTTAGGTCGACAATTCTATGTTGGAATGGAAACAAAAGGAATGATGTTTAAAGTTGGTTTGTTATATATAAGTATGAAAGTAGATGGTCCATAGGTTTAACCTAGTGACCTTTGCCAAAAAACACAACGCACCCAACCAATGCGCCAATGGAATGGTGTAACACACTCGACCCCCTAACCCTCTCTTAGGCTCGTGGGATGTTAAGATTTCTATTTCTCAACTCAACTCTTATCTGATCCTAAATACCATAGATGGATTATCCTCGCTGATAGCTTTCAAATAACTATAACCATGCACAAATCTGATCTTTGGGTATAAAGTTACATCTTCCCGAAGTTCCGGGCCTTGAATGTCAAAATACACCTTACTTCCATGTGGCTTCTTTCCACTCGTACCATCTGATGTGGCGTCGATGTGGTTCCTTCCCCTAACTCATTGCTCAAAGGTTCTGACTTCATGAAACTTTTCTTCATCGTCGTCAGGGTCTATCTCCCATGAGATATCATTTACCTCGATCTGCCTTGTTTCGACGACGATCATTCCATTGGATTTAATCCTTTGATCTGACATGTCTCATGACTTGATCTCTAAGGGATCTGATTGTGTTTTCATCTCTCATTTACATGGAGATTAATGCCCATTCATTAACCACTTCATGTGCAACCATTTGGGGCCCATGATAGATCGATGGTTGTCATTGCATCACGCCCACTCACCGATCAACAAACTTCGTTCAATCCTTAAGCCCCTTTTCATCATTGACTCATCCTTTGGTTCTCCCTCTAGGCCTCTACTCACCATCCTCTGACGAACGAATAAGATCTATCGACACCTAGATTTCATGATTGAGATCATAATCAAAGACCTAAGGCTTCCAGTCTCTCTAAGACCACTCATGTCTATCGACCATTCCAATTTTGACTCTTGTCACCCTGGGTGGCCTCTTGACTACCTTGCTGGTGCATTACATTAACATGACATCATCACCCCCTTTTCACTCTTATGCAAGACCTACTACAATCTACGACAGAGATCAATCCTTTCCCGTGTAATGATCTTCAACCCTAATTTATTTTCAAGGTCTTTGTCATCGTTGACACTCTTTGGACTCTTCACTCACTTCCTCAACCTTTAATACCCCAACAATGATGAATCTAGAACCAACGATCTAGATATTGTCACTGTTGCTTCTGATGAATCAACGATGCTCATTCGATATTTATAATCTCATCATCGTCATCGAACTTCACATAAGTCTCAACACTTGATCGTTCCTTACGATGATGCCTTTCTCGATGAAGGGCTGAGATCCACTCAACCTACCAAATCAATGACTATAAACTATCCTGAATCAACACACGGTTTCTCTACTCATTGACGCCAGACTTAGGGACTTAACCAATTTTCAAGGATTCTTCAAGGCTTTGCCCAAATCTTCAAGAGTTGGAAAACTACTCTAAGACCATCAAATACCTTTCAACTTATCAGAGATAATCTTCTTGCATATCTTGTAAGCTTTCCACATAAAGGTCGAGATTTCCTTAGGACTCAAGGCCTACTATTCCTCACAGGGACCTCCCAAACATTAGGACACTCGCATCACCGAGTGATTGAAGTTTTTTTCCATATCTTGCAAACTTTACTTCAAAGTTACAAGATCCTTAGGGACACAGACTGTCCATAATTGTTCAATTTTACAGTTTAACAGGTTAAACAATGGCAAAACAAATATATTCCATTTACCCAGAATTTCGATTCATTGATTACTAGAATTCCATTTCCCATTTAAATCAGACAAATACGTGTATACATCATTCATGCACAAATTAAACAGACCAAGTCAAACACTTATCTGATCAGGGAAATATCCAACATCAACTAACTGAGGGAGGATGCATTTCCTCCCAACCTTAGGCCTTACTATAGAGTACTTCCAAGCCATGATACCACAAGGGGAATGATTCAGCTGGTTTCCAAGCTTAAGATGATACATGAAGGTTACTCTCGTTCCTCCTCTGACAATAGAAATTTTTTCCCCTTTACCATTGAGCTCAGGGTCTCTACAGGTTTATCATGTATTTTATCAACTGGATTTCCTCTGCACAAGGGAGTCCCTTCTTTGCTAAACAATCCCTCGGCGACCTTCCCTTACCAATGCTAGTTTATGTCCAATAAGTACCAAGTTGTAGCCCTCTGTTACTCCAGTATGAATCCAAGTCTTCTCTATTTCAAGGTGATCATTATAAAATTGGAAAAGATTCCTAATTTCTTCAAGGAAATCTTTCCATTCTCTTCTTCTCTTCAATCAGTGCTCATGAATACCTCTATTCGTTGCACCTTTTCCTTGTGAGCTTGCTACTCACTCATTCTTTTTTCAGGTTCTTTCTCTTCTCGAGCTCCTTTGTGCTATGTTATTTGATGCCACTCTTCGTGACTAATTATTCTCTCTCATGCGTGCTTCCCTTTCTATGTGTGCACACATCCTAATAGCCTTCCTGCATGTCTCTTCTCATTGGTTTTCTTATCTGGTGGTGTCTTTCCACATTTGGTATCTTCCTCCTCCAATATTCTTGGGATTCTTGTGGCTTCTTGCAGACGCCACTTATTTCCTACAGCACAAATCCTAAAGGGGAGACTTGTAGTTTCCTCTGTGTCAGGTCATTCAATTGACCCTTGCCTTCTGTAAAAGCCAAAATCATCAACAACTATTAACTGCCTCAACCACCAGTATTGTTCCTCATAACAACTCATGTGGTTCTATACATGTACGGTACGTTGGTAGGTGCATGTTTATGCTTTTCAAGCACAAGATAGCTTACTAAACAATCTTCCTCTTTTCTTCCCTAAAACATCTAAGCTCCACCTCACCCAACCACTCAATCAATCCCTACTTCATTAATTCCCACTTGTGTATCATAGCCAATACTTTCAAGGTTGTTGCCTCTAAGTCAACTGCTTGGTATTTTTTTAATCAAAACATGATTACAAGCCTCATAAGCATAATCATATGAATTCTTAATATAATTATAGTCTTGGGGGAAAACAAGGTGTTACATTCCCCTCTCCCTTGTGTTGGAGCCGCCTTTTTTGACTAGTTTTAAGCGTAAATATTGCAATCAAAGGTTGGTCATTTAAGTTGTCCTTTACTTCATGACCTTTACCCTTTGAAAGTCTCAGTAGTCCTGATATGCAAAGTGGCGAGGGTCATTGTACTCCTAATACCATTTCCTTTTAACCATGAACGAGCTTTTTCACTTTTCTTTACCTTGGGATATCGCGTTTTGGGAGTTACAAGTCACACTATTTTTAAGCCCCGATGCACGAAGTCGTGAAGTAACCTTGAAAGTTTACCCAGGTTAGCACTGAGAGTAAAGTTCCTTAAGTCTTAGTTAAGCACTGTCGGTATTTCGTGTCTTGGCATTTTCCCTCCCCAAAAGTCTCACCGTCATAACTCTGATAGGCGAAGTCGCGAGACGTTCACACAAGTTACTCGGGTTAGTGTCATGGGTGAATAGATTTTAACCATAGTTAAAGTCTGTCGAGATTTCGTAACTCGGCATACGTTTCTCCCAAATGCTATACCTTCGAAGCCTCGAATCACGAAGTCACGATATTACTTAAATATAAATTAATTAAACACTTAACCTGATTTACCTTCTGGCTTAACTAGATCACATCATCGTGATCTTGAAATTTTGCGACTCGACATATGCTCCTCCCAGGAACTTTACCTTTGAAGTCCTGAGTTGCGAAGTCATGATTTTAACTAAACATGATTAATCAAACGTTTAATCCATATTACGTTTTCACTTAACCAGATCGCATCATCGCAATCTCAGGTTTTAGGGGCTCGAAAGGTTAGAGTGAAAACTCTCGATACGGCGAACGCCGAAAGGTTGATTAAAGTTTAAGAAATCCTGATTAACGGAGCTAAGCCAACTTAATCAGTGTTTAATACAAGTAATAGTATGCACAGTCTACGAGGTAAATTTAAACGTTCCTTGTGCCAACTTGTGTCACGAACCGTCGAAATTTATGGCATTAATTGGAAATGAGGCGAAGTGACAAGTAAGGATTTGGTTTTTATTGCTAAATCTGTCTCTAAAAATGTTTTGACTGTTCTGTTCATAAGGACGTCGAGGTTTTAAATGGTTGAATATATAGATCTTTTTCTTTCTGTTCTGTTCATAAAACTCATTTCTATTTTGCGCAGAGAAGTTTTCTGAGCAAGCTGATTTTTGTATGTATACACATTTTTATTACAGGAGAGCTAAGTCACAATCCTCTGTCATGGCCCCACGAAAAGCGTCCAGGGCAAGTGTTGAGATTTTAGGAGAAGGCTCTGATAATGTTTCAGATACTTCACCACGAAGCGTTGATTCTGTCCGAACCTGGTCATACATCTTCGAGGTTCTGCAATCCGATTTGGTGAAATGTTCAGATGATTCCAGTGACAACGAGAAGGACGACTTGGCCACCAAATACAAGATTGTCGTCCAAGCAGAGATGCATAAAGTAGCGGCCAGACCACGTCTTCTTCCTTACTATGACATGATCCAATGGGCGCTAGATCATGTAGATATCCCCACCAGAACCATCATCAGCGAGCAAAAGGTCACTATTGGGACCTTTAGACTAGAACAATTACAGGCGATGTACAAGTTTCCACCCACGTCAAACTTCACATACAATGCCAAGTTCCTGGAGGATTTTAAACATAAGGAATGCGAGCAATACAACAAAATCTTATCTGATTTGATCAAGGATTGGGTCTCACACCCCGCGAAGTTCAGGGCCGATAACAACGGAGTTTATTCCATATCTTCTTTGAAATCACAGTTCAAATACATAGCAATGATGACGTGTAGATTGTATGGGAGGGAAGACACCACACATTTTTTCCTCCCATGGGTGCCTCTGATGCATACAGTCATGGAAGGCTGTTCCTTCGACTGGGCCAAACTGTTGTCAGACAGTCTGACCAGTCGGATTATAGAATATTGGACGCAAAGGGTGAGTGGGAAGGCTGCTTCATTCTAAATGTCCGCATACATCATGGATGCCATGTGTTTCATGATGCCTTTTCCCTTAATGAGCTAGAGCTGGGCTCCATCGGATGTTGAGCCTATCCACATCTACCATTCAAATCTTTGGGAGGATAAGGCCTCAGATTCCATATATGAAATTTTCAATTGGGTAATGGTACCGATGCATGTCACCATCTTCGGTAATCCACCACCCAGGATCTCAGATAGCATCATGGCTAATTTGAGCACTGTGGCCAACTGGTATGTGGAGGAAGAATTTTCATACATCAGGGTTTTCGACACTTCTATCCCTCCGCATGCTCTACCATTATTTATACCCGATAGGCTGACTTGTCGCAAGATCGCCATGCAAACTGTGATTGGTGGCATAAGCAAAGAGCTTAAAGGATTTTCAAAGAAGGTATGGCCACCTTTCCCCATTCATTTAACTACTTATTCTTTATTAGATTTTGGGCATGCAAAGGCCGAGGCAATAGCCTTGGAAGATATTAAATTGGTTCACATTGAATTCAAGAAACACGATCCACACAGGGTCGTGAGTAATCACTTGGCTAGTTGTGGTCTTAAAAGATTTGAGCATGAGAATTCACCTCATGATGAAATTTT
>WSFP011357502.1:0-33885 GCA_009831015.1 Picea engelmannii | reverse complement strand
CAACCAACCTTAATCAACATTAACTCAAAAGGTCAAGTGGTCGAGTGGTGAATTGAACTCTTGACTAATTTCCAAACTAACATGACTTACAGACAATATTCTAAGGGGGCATATCTCTCACAACATATTTTCTTCCTAGCTTAACAAGATGATTAAAGCTAAGATGGACTATCCTTTTATGCCAAATCCATCTCTCATCAGTTTTACCAATGCAACATCTTTCTTTGCCTTCTTCTAGAACATACACATTCCCTGAAGTTATGACTACCTTTACAACAATATTCCATGTATTCACATCCATTACGTTACAACCTTTTGAATGAAAGAGAACATTCTATCCTTGGTCACACATTTGAATTACAATCAACAAGTTATGTGTTAGACCATATACATACAACACATTTTGTGCTTTGGTCTTTCCCTTCTTATCTTCATCTAGTAGAACAATTCCTTTTCCTCTAATTCTAGTTGGATCATTGTTTCTAAAAGTAATATTTCCACCTTATTCTTCAGTTAGGAATTCAAACTTACTATTGTCTCCTGTCATGTGCTTGGAGCAACCACTGTCAATATGCCATTGATTTTCTTGATTTTTGGCATATAGAGCTAGTCCACAAATTTCTTTGTTTTTATTTGTCTTCCTCCATACCTTTGTAAATTCTTCTTGTCTGATAGGAATCATCTTGCTTCTGCATTCACTTGCCTTGTGTTCAAAATTATTTCATATGTGGCATTCTAGGTCATTTAGTAGAGGGGAGAAGGAATTTTGATACATAACCATTCAAGGTTTATTGAATCTCATTCCTACATTTCTGTTATGTCTAAAATTCCTGCAACTCACAACCTTATGTCCAAAGTTGCCACAAGAGAAACAATATCCATAGAAAAAATTTGGATGCCTTGGAATGAAAAACTTATTGTAGGAATCGTTCTTTGTATGCAAACTTGATATGATTTATGAACCTATTTCTTCCTTGCTTCATATTTGTTTTCATAGTTGGGATTATCCAGTTCTGACTGCTTCTTCTTATTATCTTTTGATTTGTTAGGCTGACACTTGTGTTATATAGTTATTTTCCACCTAATCACTTGATGGGAAACATCTAGGGGTTATCATTGTGAACAACTGAATTATACCACTTTTCCCCTATGTTTGCAATACCTTTTCCCCTGGTCGTTGGTTTCACTTTTACAAACCGTGACCAGAAAGTGTTGGTCTCTCCTCGCCCTCTTGCAAAGGGTGACTGGTTTCTCCCTGTAAGCATGCATGGTGTGACCATGTTTGTTACTCCCTAATTAGGATTGGTTTCATGAGATGAGATTAAACCACAGATTCTTCATGGTTAGACCTCAAGAATATTTTCATCTTGGGCATGGATATCTAATTGAAACTACCCTTTGATCTAATCTCTACTATCCTATAAATAATGGGGGTCTCTGATGGGAAAAAGGGAGGATAAAGAAGAAATAAAACTTATTCCGGTAGTTTGATTAACGAGATTGGGCAAGGAACTTGGGAAAGGACTACATCAATTTCTTTGTAAGGTGTAATCCATTTGTTTTATCAATAGAATATGTACAAAATTTTTCCCTCTACTTGGATGTGTATGTGATTTCTATGTTTCCTTATGGAGAATTAATGTTTTCATGTGTTATGATACATTATTAGATCTATCATTAATTTATACACGATTCAATTTGATCTTGTGAAAGTTTTATGTGTCTCCATGTGTGCGTATCTAAGCTGGTAAGAGTGAAGGGAATATTTGTGGAAGTTATCAACTAAGGAGCGTGCATGGACAACCGTCAGATCACCGAGTAATCCTTTCATTCCATCAAGTCATAGGTATTTTCATGTATGAATTAGATCTAGGAAAATATATAGTTTACATCTTTATTCCATCTTATATCTAGGAAGAGCCTAAGGGAGTTATCTCCTACAAGGTTCATTTACCCCACAACAGACTAGCGACTCCATTGGGGAAGTCATTGGTTTGATTTTTGTAATCCACATTCTTTGTTCTTGATCTGTCACTAAGTATATTCCGTGGCTATTTGAAAGTATTCATTCCCATATGTGTTAGATCAACTTCAGATCTATTATTTCTTGCAGTTGCACGATCGAAGTCATGGGTTATCCGTGCCTACAAAGAGACCAAAACCTTGTGGTTGCTAGCTGCTCCATTGTAGGGGGTGACCAACCTGAGAATTACACTATAGGGAGTGACCAATACCTTGTGGTCACCCTCTAGCCCTCTGCAAGGAGTGACCAGAGCTTTGTGGTCGCCCCGTGGTCATTAACAGGGAGCGACCAGGCTCTGAAAGCCAATTTTTGAAGGGACATCCTTCAAACAAGACCCATATCCATGTCTTTCCTTTCTTCCACCCCTCCAGATCTCTCTAAGATCTACCCTAACAATTATTGCTGCAACATTTTTCAAAGTCATTTTGAAATTTTGTCTTGTGTGCCATTTCATTTGTTTGATTAAAAACACTTTTTGTTTTGTGGGTACAATTTAGGTCATCTAATCTCATTCCCTCGGGGTTTTTGTGCTGATGGTACTTTTGTGAGAGAGTCCACTTGTTTTTAAAAATATTTTGGGTTTTCCTTTAGATTTTCTTCCATTGCTTAAACAAATCCAACTCTTTCGATTTTCATCTCATCTTAGAGTGCAATCCTTTTTCAAGCTATTTGAATTTTTTTTACCTTTGAAAGCTTGGATTTTGCGTTAAAGGCATTCTTGTGTTAGATTTTTTTCCTTGGGTGATGTTTCATAGTTGGAGTTTCTTTGTATATAGTTGAAAAGGGTTTTTATTTGTTTGGGATTTTGGAAGTTTATTTCCATTTAAAGAGGCAAATTGAAAAGTTGCATGATATTGAGTGCTTGCTTATATTAATAAGAAAAGAACTCTTCTCCTTCTTGTAGATAGAATTCATTGAAAATAAAAGATTTCATTTCATTCTTTTTGCATTATATTGGAGTCGAGTTTCACACATCATTAGTTTCATCTCCATGGACCTTTTTGAGTAAAAACAACCATTAAAATCAACCACTGCGTTAATAAAATTAACTAGACATTTTTTTTTATATAGTACACCAACAATAGTTTAGAGCTAGGGTCTTTGGACTAGGAAACATGAGTAAATTGTCCAAGACTACTATAAAAGACTGTAGAACACTAAATCGAGACAAAGTCCAACTATCATATAGGCATATTCGGGAACCCCCTCTAACATAGGGGCTAAACACGAGGTCGCATGTAGAAGAACAATGAAGATTACCCCTCCAAAGCTTGACTAACCGTAGTGGAAAGAAAATTTATTGGGGGTTTTTCTTGAGTGTTACTGGTTCATATGGTCTTGGTGCTTTGTGAATATTGAATCCGTTTGAGGTAATCATGAGTATTACCAGTCCTCTTGTCTTTAGTCCTCTAGAACAACTTCAAAATTTATTATCCTACCCATACATTCGGTCCTGATTGTCGACTGTACCCCCTCGGAGGCCGACTTCGAGTTGGTAACCTTAGTGAGATTTCCTAGGTATCTACATAGGTTACTATGGGGGGATTCCCACGGTACCTGTGGCAGACATTGCATCACATTTTGAATACCCTTGAAGGGTGACCCCACAAACTAAGGGTTTCTTGCACCAAGAAGGTGTGTTACGTGGAGGTTGGGGTAACTACTTCTCATATCTTCGTTGATGGCTTGACATCCTGTCTTCAAAAGATGACTCTATTTATTGTTTCTTGGTTGATTACCTATACATTTATTAGGGGTGTGTCTAGTCAACATTTGTAGTTGATCTTAGATATTTTTATTTTACTTTTGTTGTGGCTAACCGAGGTATTCATAGATCTTGTAGAATGCAAGGTTTACCTCCTGAGGGGAAAGAACCTTCAAAAAACCCTTCTAACGAAGGAATGGTTGAAGGAATGATTTCTGACACCTAGAGTGTAGCTCCTGGAAGTGACCAACATGAATAAGAACCTCCCACAACCTTCGTGGAAGGCATGGTACCTTATTCAAATCCCCCCTTGAATGATCCACTTGGCCCACTACTCATTGAAAAATTGTCCATGACATATCTTGATGCTTTTTCTTCTTACCATTTACTAGAGAGATTGGGAATTTCACCTCCTCTACCCAAAACTCTTGTAGTTGATCCTGCAAGAGCACAATCCACTACTGTTGGTGCTTCTTCTTTATTAGGAATATTCATGAACCAGGTTAATCCGACACAACCAAAATAAGATATGTCTCTCTTTGCACATGGGTTGGGTAATATTCCTACTTCAGTAGTCCCACATATGCATACACCAAGTGATTTAATTGGTCATTCTATCATTCAGATGACCAACACTCAAGTCATTCACACAACCCCAATTACACAAGATAGTTATTCTATGTCTCCAAATTTACAAATGGGGAGTTATTTTATACCCTTCATTGGAGGCAAATCTTCAATTAGAGGTCGACCCTTTGCTAAGGGGAAACTTCCAGCTGGAGGGAAACCCTCATCCATGGTTCAAGCTCCTATGTGGGGGAAACAACAACCATCCTGGGGGAAAATCACCCCTATAGGTCCTTCCATCCCTATTACTACATGCATGTACCCTGGACAACCATATCTAGGAGTTGTGAATCCTTTAACCTAATCCAATGGGCATTCCTCAACAAGGTGTTTTTCCTAATCAATCCATGAACCCCATGATTCCACTACAACAACCCCCTCAACCATCGTATATGGGAGGATAATCAGGACAGCCAAAATACATAGGGGGACCTTCAAGTCATCCACAGTATGTAGGAGGACCATCTGGTTTTTCCATATCATCACAACCTATGTATGTTCCTACTAGTGTTCCCATGCCACATAATTACCACTAGTATCAACATGTCAACCAACAACTTCCGTTCTTGGCTACATTAGATTTTTCCAGATTTGTCATTCTTGACCAATGATCCTATATGTCATTCCTCATTTTGGCCTCCCATCCCTACCAAACTCTCTTCCGACATCCCCAAATTTGACGAAAAACCTAGGGAAGATCCTATTAACCATGTAATGACCTTCCATCTATGGTGTTCTTCGAACTCCTTGATGGACGATTCCATTCAGTTACAAATTTTCCAGAGAACGCTCATAGGTTCGGCAATAAAATGGTATATTGAGTTGCTGTGAAACTCCTTTGTCGATTTTAATTCTCTTTCCATGGAATTTCTGACTCACTTCCAATTGCCCATTTGGTATGAAACCGGTATAGAGCTTTTAATGTCGCTTAGGAAATTCTCTTCCACTCACATTTCTAATCATATACATTAATGGAGGAGGTGACAACGATTAATTAAAGCTACCATTCCAGTTCAACTATTAGCAGATTGGTTTATAAAGTCAATTTTTCTGCCCATCGCCAGAGATGTCGCTATGGGAGGAATTTTTACTGAGGATCAGACCATAAGTCGTGCTCAATATTTAGACCTGGTATATTCCTAGTTGGGCACATTATATGATCCGATCCCTGAAGCTTCTCAACCGTCAATTGATCCATCAAAACCAGCCCTAGGAACCCATGCTGATAGCATAGTGGGTTTTGTAAAACTACAGTCTGTCACACAATCATAGACTGGTACCAATACCAAACCTCCTCCCTCTCCTGCACAAACCTGCCAGGTGAATGTGGTCCAATCCACTTCATCTCAACCATCTGGAGGCAAGAAGAAAAACAAGGGAAAATCCAAAAGAAACTCTAACCAACATGAGACTATAGAAACTCAAGACCCTAATGCTGGGGGAAAAAAATAAAGAAAGGAAAAATATCCTTGCATGGTATGTAAGGAAGACCAATTCACCAAAGACTATCCCCTCCTTGTCGAGGTTCATCAATATCTCGAATGAGGGGGATCTCCTTCACAACCAACAATATTAACCAATACTTTCCCCCAACAACAACAAATGATTGCACAAGTTCCTGCACCCCCACCTGGGGGAAATGCAAAGTCCTTAATCGTAAATGTCATGATGGTTAAATCCATAGTGGCACTAACCACCAGAGAAAATAATTATGAGTTCCAAGAAAGGGATCCTTCATCTAAGGTTCCTCCATCGACTAATCCACTCAATGCCCCTCTCACGCTAGAGAAACCAACTTCCGAACATGCCATTTTCCCTCCAAAAGGGGTACTTTGACGGACCATTCATAATATGAACGCTTGGGCAACCCAACACTACAACACAGTGGAAGATCTTTCCCAGGCCTTGTGTGCTATGTCATCACTCAAAGTATTTCAGAGTTTTCCTTCACAAGGAAAATCCTTGCTATCATCCATAGGGGGAATTGCCCCTTCAAAGCCTAACATTATTTCCTTTGACATAGAACATAGTGAGTCACGTCTCTCACACTAACTAGCATTGCAAATTACAGTTCGGTGTCTGAATAAGAATATCTTTCGTATGATGATTGATGAAGGAGCGACCACTTGCATTATGTCTTTGTCATGTTGTAAAGCCATTGGTTCTCCACAACTCACCACATCTCCAACCATCCTAAAATATTTTCATGGACATTCTTTTAAACCTTACAGAATTCTCCCCTCCTTACCCATCGAGATTGGGGGAAAGATTGTCTCTGTAGAATTCGAAGTGGTGGATGTCACACTTGACTATAATTTTCTCTTGGGTTGCACTTGGTATACATAATGAAGGATATTGCATCCACTGTGTTTCAAATTATATGATTCCCCATCAAAGGAATATAGTTACAATGGACCAATTGGATTATTTCACACCTGACTTACTGATCCAGATAGATTTCCACACATGGAAGGACTTTACTGTGTTCACCAAGTTGATTTGTAGAGTGTTGAAGGTGGTGAACTTATATGTTTTGAGTTTTATTTTCTCATGCATTTTATTAATTCTTTGTGGGAAAAAGGGTTTCATGCATTCTTATGATTTTATGAGATTCTCATGCATTTAATTATGCTTTATGAGATTTTGGAAAACTCTTAAGTTATTCATTTTTTATGTAAAATGATTAATACTTGTGAGGGAAGTTAGACTCACGTATTTATCATTTAATTATCATTTTGGAAGTTGGTTTTTATGTGAGAAACCACCTCACACCAATTTTCCATTATTCTCAATTATAGGTTGAGAGAATCAAGGACATGGATGAAGAGTCTTCGGTGGTTTTGAGACTTTTCCCATTATGTGCTTGAAGATAGTTTGAGATCCTACATTCGTGGATCTTGTTTTTCCTCTTTTGTAATTAGATCCTATTATTGTGGATATAGGAGTTAATGCTCTTTCTTAAGAGGGAGTGAGGAAAAACTATATAATTCCTTATGTGAGCCCTTTTAAAGGGAGGAGAGTAATGGAGAGTTAATGAGTGGAGTTAGAGATCCATAGTGCTACTACTCCTAAGCATTGAGAAACTTATTCATGTAAGGAATTGTCTTTCTTGATGTATGGAGAGATATGAGTGTGAGTAGTCTTCTCGAATCCTCATTGAAGGAAAAGGCATCTCTTATGTAATCATTTATGAGAAAGTCCCAACATATTTTTAAGAAGGAATGAAAGAGAACCGTATTCCAATTGAAGCGGGTCCGGAGATGTAGCCTAGGAGGGGTGAACTCCATTACCAACATCGGTTGTCTCTCTCTTGTATTTTCATGTCTTTATTACATTTGAGTTCATGTATGTTATGTATTATTGTTTTAAAAGCATGGTTAATCATGGATTCATATGCCCTTTAATCATGATGGAAATAACTCATAAGAAAATGATTCTCGATTGAAAACTTGTGTAGAGTAAAGTACTCACCCATTTTCAGATCACTTACGAACTAATCCTAGCACCAATGTGCCCTTCATAGGTGAGTCTTATGGGGGTATGAAAGTGTCACTGTAGTAATGTTTAAAGATCTATTTCTTATGAGGATTTTCCCCCTTCTTGCGCCTAACAGTACCCGTATTGCTCCTATCAACATGATTTTATCATCTACCAATGGATCCCTCGGGTCATTTGATCCTTGGGTGGTACCTCATCCTAGGGATGTTTCCTTATATGGAGCATCCATGTTGCACATCACAGTTGATATTGTCGATCCGATAGTCCCCTCAGAATCTGTTGATACTGATCAACCCTTCCATCCTCATATGGAAATGTGATCAACATACTCTGTCCATATGATTTGTTGACTCTCTCGTTTCCCATGATTTCCTAGATACTAAGTTGCCTTGAAACGAGGCCATCCCATAATTCATGGATTTTATCGACAAGCCCAGGAAATATGAGAATCATAGAGAATCCATCCTCCCTGATTTGGAACCGATGAGAGTCAACACAATGAGTTCCAACCTGAGACTAGGGGCATTGGTTGGACATCCAATTGACCTTCTAGTTTTGACCCTTTTTCCCCTCATATTTCTTTTTTAGAACTTGCCACTAAATGATCTACTTCCCCTCCCTTCGAAGATTCATGTTTTATCCCCTCTTCACGTCTTGATTGGTCTCATCAAGGAGCTTTCATCACTCTCAAAACCACTCATGTTGAGTACCTTCGACTGCAGACATTCATTCCTATGTGGCATGTCCCCGACATGGTGTGCCATATGATGCCTCCAATGGATCATAGTTTCATTGATTATGCAAAAGATCCTTGGCCTGAGCCTAGAAATGTGCTCTCCATTGTCTAAACCATCAGGATGCATAGTTCCTTGTACATAAGTGTGTGGTGTGAGTGTACATCCAATGAACTTGAGGTACATGTCTCTAAACTAACATAGTTCCTTGTACATCCATTGAACTTGAGGTACATGTCTCTAAACTTGCATAGTTCCTTGTACATCCATTGAAATTGAGGTACATGTCTCTAAACTAGCATATACAAAGAGTTTTTTCCCTGCATTTCCCTCTTTGCATTATTAACCGTCCATATTGCCAGCACTATACCTTAGGTTCCCACTATTTCTGTTGTTTAAATGGTTGCATTTTATTATCACTTCCTTCTTGCTGCTCCACCATTTTCTTCAATTGATTATGACATCACAACCATGCTTGACTGTTAGCCACCTACTTGCTTCCATTTTCAACACCCCTGGTAGAGAACTGTTGTTAAAAGTGGTCATCATTTGTTATGTCTTGTTGTAGTCCATTGCTTCAGTCACATTCCATGCACTTGGAACTTCATCACATACCACTTGTTCTCTCCAGCCGAGCTTACTATTACCCCTTTGGCACGCTCAGTAGCCAACCAAGATGAAGGTACAACATTCCCTTGCATTTCAGCAGTGGGTTTACATCATTGGCTCATGTTGAATGAATCTATGAGTTTTCGACTTCAAATCATTTATTTACACCTGCTAGATTGTACTAGGTATCTTGGGGTCCATCATCATCATCATCAGGGGGTTCAATCATGTCTGTTGATGGTCTACATAAATGACCGATAATCAAACGATTTATACCATGCTCGACCTTCATTCATTTATTCGCATGTTGTAGATTCATACCATTGGGATTTGGAACAAAGACCTTGGGTTGGGACCACCAAATTCCTTGATGGCATTCCCTCCCAATTTGCGATGGAGTTATTCATGAGAACTTCAGAGATTGCTCGGGCATCGAGTTATCTCACTGATTTGTATACTGTGACATAGATTCACATTTGTATTCGATCGTGTCTATTTTTTCACTTGTGACATGGATCCACAATGTATTTTTTCATGGACATGATCTAATTGTTTGTGTAATGCATGGATCCGTAGTGTACTATTTTTGGTAGCTATGCTTAGTTTTTATTACTGAGCATGGGTATGCCCGCCTTAGGTATGTTATTATTATGTAGGATTAATGATGGTTTCTTTCTAGGTTCCTTCACTCAAAGCTCTATGATTTTTTTTATTAAGTATTTCAGCCATCAGACATCTCTTATGACCTCACACTTTAGGGGGCATCTGTTATACAATTATTTATCACTTGATCACTTGATAGGCATCATTGAGGGGTTAACAGTCTGAACCACTAAATTATACCACTTTTCTCGTGAGTTTGGAGTACCTTTTTCCCTGGTCACTAGTTTCTCTTTTACTGTTTGTGACCAAAAAGTGTTGGTCACTCCTTGTCCTCTTGCAAAGGGTGACTGGTCACTCCCTTTAAGCATGCAGGGAGTGACTGGGTCTGTTACTCCCTATTTAGGATTGGTTTCATGAGATGAGATTAAACTATGGATTCTTCATGGTTTGACCTCGAGAATATTTTCATCTTGGGAATGAAGATCTTATCCAAAGTACCCTTTGATCATATTTCCAGTATCCTATAAATAATGGGGGTGTCTCATGGGAAAAAGGGAGGAGAAAGCAGAAATCAAACTTATTCTCGTAGTTTGATTATAGAGCTTGGGAAAGGAACTCGGGAAAGGATTGCATCAATTTCTTTGTAAGGTGTAATCCATTTGTTTTATCAATAGAATATGTATAATATGTGTCCCTCTACTTGGATGTAATACCCCAAGACAAAGCCCTAGTTGAATTGTAAATATGTTTTATAGGTTGGTGATCCTGGTGATTATAAGCTAGGAGGCTTATGTGATGATTATGCCAGAGAGCCTAGATGCTAAAGGCTAGTGAGCCTATTTTTGTATATGTAAACACTCATATCATTAATATAATACATTATTACGTGTAGAAAAACCATAATAAAAGAGTATTGGGGAATAAAATCCACTAGGAAGGGAAAGGGAGGGGATAAGATCCTAGGAAAGGGGCTAAGCTAGGGGGATTATCTCTAAGGGAATATTATATTATTATTCCTAAAGACTAAGGCAAGGATAAATCTCATATTATCCTAAGTTCTTATGTGAAGGGGAATTATCTACAAGTGGAGAGGAACGAGCTCTTAGAGGGCCATGGGTCAATCAGGGCGCATGAAGTTATATGTGGGGAAAATTAGTTTGTTGGGGGATTCTCCCTAGTCACCCTTGCATTTTCATGATTCACCAGTCTGCCATGGTTTCACTATGAGGCCTCCATCGTTTGACCTCTGCAACCCATAAGCTGTACGCAATACCTCCCTGTCATGTGTAGCGTACCCGTACTGTACCCAATCTAGCACTGTATCATACCCGAGCCAATACTGTTCCTTAACAGATTTATGTTGCTTCCATCTCCATTCCTAGCTTGAGAGTGGTCACTGCCATCACATGTTCCATACCCATTTTCTATTGCTACCTTCACCTGAGCCTGTACTTGGTTGACTAGAGAGTTGAATTGAAGAAGCGAGTTGTCAATCATGTGAGCAACTCTCTCCAGGTGAGATAATTGTTGGGAATTGATTTCCTGAGGGAGCCCAACTATAGTTACAGTGATATGAGACTTCCTGTCTGACATGTTGATAAAGCCCTAGAATGGAATTGGGGCATCCAAAGGACTGTTGAGTAGAGAAGGGGCACACTTCTTAGGGTGTGACAAGCATGTGGATAATGAGAGACTATAGGCTATTAGTTAGAGTTGGCACTTTGGAAGGAATCCCTCCTATTGTCTATGTAGCTTCAGCTTGGTTAGAAATCCCTTTTCCCGGGTGGATTTTAGTCCTAGCTCGAGGGTGACCCACTGCTGAGAGTTATGAGCAACATGGTTTAAGGCTGGGAGGATCATGGAAGGTCTGCATGCAGTTGGTGATATTCTATAAAAGATAAGTATCAATTGTGTATCAATTTACATGCTATGTGTTTATGTTTATGTGCTTTGCCCGTGTATGCTGCATGTATACTTTACTGTTATTTCCACTTGAATCGGTGTATCTGTAGAATATGTGTTGTTTGCTTAAGTTTTATATATACAGATGAAATTACTATTTTTAGTGAAGTGATGTGGCCCGAGCCTGGGTGGTCTGGGGATGTTACAATTTATAAAGTTCTGCAAGAGAGTTTATGTGTGGGATAGCCCAACAATTTTAAGGCTGGGTGTGTTACAATATGGTATTAGAGCTCCAGTTTTGAAAACTAAGCCTGAATGGGCCGTGTGTTGTTGGGAAAAATACCCTACGGACTAGCAAACTAGGGTCAGACTTGCATGCAGATTTTGACCGTAAAGAAATTACTTTTTAACCTACCACCCAAAACTTAAACCCCTCTTTCACACTACATGCATAGAAAGGAACTACTAACCGTTTTACTGATGTTTGGTGTAGATCCTCCGTTGTGCTTTGCCCACTTTCTTGCTATGCTCCTTCCAAAGATAATCCTGCAATCAAGACAAACCACTACACATGCATGCTACTTTTCTACTTGAGGGTTAGAAATTAAGCATAAATTAAACAAATCATAGATAACTCATGCATTGGGATGGGAAAAGTATTCTTTTATTATTTTCAAAATGAATCAACTTACAATCAAAGTCGAGACCGGCCACTGCTCCTTGATCCTGATCCTGGGCTCCTCCTCTTCTTTTGTCCTCCAACTGCTTTGCATTAATTCTCCTTAGGCTTGAGGAAAGGCTAAAGGGTTGGTACAATGGATTCGACAAATGGGTAGAGTTTCTTCGCTATAATTTTCCTCCTCCAAATGGTACCCCTACCCCTTCTTTTATAGGCTATAAGGAGCTAGTGTTTTGGATGAACTCTTGGCCATGCATGGTCGGGAGTTTCAGTTAACTGACCCATAGCTTTTTGTCCCGTTGGAAACTTTCCTATTTTTGTGTTTTGTTAGGTACACATGGGTTGTAGTGGGCCTGCCAGCGTGTACAGGCGTGCAGTAATGGGTTAGGGTGCGTGGGACTTGACCCAAGAGGATTTCCAAAGAGGTTGTTCAGCAGATGTTTTGGCAATGAAGGCATATGAGTTGGCCTGATGCCAAGTGAGCATGTGTGGTGCAATTTAGGGTTATAACAGATGCCCCCTAATGTGTGAGGTCAGAAGAGCATCTGATGGCCGAAATACATTACCAATATTTTACCAATCTGTACTGATATGCTGAATGAGTGAGCCCAAGAATCAAGAACCAGGAGGTGCTGTCTGCAAAATAACAAATGTCTCACCGAGGCGGGCATACCCATGCTCAGGATAAAATAGAACCATGGCTACCAATCAAATACACTGTAGATCCATGTCAAATAACTATAAAGAGTAGCCGCAAATAATACACAATGGAGCTACATCTCGAAATCAGAAAGATATACATATAGAGTATCCATCTCCCAGAAGCTGATTCGGCCTGATGGCTGTACTTCAGAGCTCGAGCAACAACCTGAAAATATTCTAAAACTCGGGTAGGAGTGTAATATGAGTGTACGACTGCACTACCCAGAGGTCTTCGACGGCTTGTCGGTTATGGAATTGATAATATTGATGATCGGACTAAAGGCTTCAGTGATTTCGAACAAGTACTTGATTGAACGTTCAGGATGGCCGGGTATGCGGAAAAGAGACATATTGCAGTGGGGCCGACTCAGGCTTAGTGACAAACTTCTCTTGGATAAGAGCACGACAAGTGATAAGACTCAAGCATCATATCTGTTAATCATAAGTCTACGAAGGAGGAGGCAACACAAACTCTCCATATGTTTGGAAGAGTAACCAAATGGTGGAGGAAACAACTCTATATAGCGAGGAAAAGCTTCCTAAGGTCGTACTACATCCCATAGTCTGATAATCAAACAGACAGATGTGATTTATCCAAGGGCGACTCATTATGCTGCCAATAAAGAAAATACTTTTCCCATCCTCTTTTTGGGGTATATTTGATTTTTTTGTTCTTTTTGATGATTTTGAAAAAGAATAAAGGAGTATTACGTTACAATGGAGGAACGAGTACTGCAAACATACAAGCTCGAGGCACAAGGACAAGACTGATGTTCTCGTAAAATGATACTCGGGAAAAATCCTCCAGTGGCCAAAGGTGTTAATACGCAGAAGCAAACTGTTACAAGGCTGATGGGTAAGGTATGAAAATGCGGTTGATAGAACACACAATGGTAACGTCCTTTGATGTAAGTTTAACGAGCCCAGAGAAGGAAAGCTCGTTGGTTTTTCATATTTAGAGAGTCTGAAAAAGCATAAAAGGAGACTCCAGTGGGGTACCTTTTTTGACAATAGTCTAGTCGGTTCTAAAAAGGGTTAAACTAGCACCAATTAGGCGTCAATTCAAAACCATTTTAACGAGTGTGACAAGGACAAGATCACTCAGCCATTTTTTCACTTTTAAGGAGTCTGAAAAAAGCTTAACTATGGACTCCGTCAGGGATATTCTTCTGGACCAATTTAACGAGTGTGAAAGAATAAGGTCACTCGACGATCTTTTCAATTTTAGGGAGTCTGAAAAGAGCTTAACTATGGACTCCGTGGGGGTGTCTTTTTCATAAATTTAGTCCCTCAGGCCCGAAAAAGGAATAAAATTATACTTGAGGATACTCTTCTAAAGAATGGGAATTCGATAGAGTATACCTTTGTTCGTACAGTTGACTGTCTAGACCGAAAAAGGGGTAAACTACCGCCGGACATACGTGACTTCAAATTTCAGTTTAACGAGTGTGAAAGGTCACAAGATTTCTCGGCAATATTTTCATGTTTAAAGGGTCTGAAAAGGGCTTAAAAGAAGACCCGTTTAAGGAACGTTCTTCTGGACCAATTTAACGAGTGTGAAGAAACAAGGTCACTCGAAAATCTTTTCATCTTTAAGGAGTCTGAAAAGGGCTTAAAGAAGACTCCATAATGGTTACTTTTCTCAGTTAATCTGGACGAGATCGAAAATCATAAATGCAGTCTCGCTGGATGTTGCTTTCAGATCTCAAAGCGAGATTGGAAAACAACAAAGTTAGCTCATGATAGACTCTTTGTGGGTCGATGCCTGACATCTCCTCGGGGGAGCTGTATGCTCCGATGAAAACATTGTCTATGACGCTAGGGGTTCTGGAGATATTGAGAGGTATCATTTCAGAAATGGTTGCCATATTACCCTCAACATAGATCTTGTGTGTAGCTAAGGGATTAGTATGACAAGAACTATCTCCAGTCATAGTCACGGTGAACTCTCCTGCTTTGATTCGGCTTAACTTTAGGAGGAAATATGATCTGTGATGAAGATCTTCCCAAGGTTTGTTCGGACTAGTCATTGCTTCGATTACTGATTCGTCAGAAGGCAAGACTAAGTCTAATGATTTGATGTTAGAAAGAGAACCCTGAGCCCAAATAGGCTCTAGAAGTGGATCTAACTCTTGTGCGGGAGTCAGATCAGGGTTAGCTGAAGCTTGCTGGACTAAAGAGTACGCTACTTCAGCAGCTGACAAGGGCATGGACATGCCTGAGTGCCTTGTCTCATCCATCGTGGATGATGCGGAAGGAAGAATCCAAGGATCCTTGAAGTAAGTCGTGTGGAACGACAAAACCTAAAAAATCTCAGCCTTATGGTGATTAGATATAAATTTGATATCGTCGTGAGGAGGTGGGAAATCGAAGGTACCCATCAAGGATGGGCACAAACCCACTCCTACGTTAATGACACCTGGTTGAGGATTATCAATCATCGGGACCGTGGATGCCCCCAAAGCTGGGTCAGGTCTAGAGAAAGATAGTTGATCAATGGTCACTATCCGACCCTCATGTGGAAACAACAAGACTCAAAAAACTGTAGCAACCACAGCTTGCATAGCATAAGTCCAACTCCATCCTAACAAGAGATTATAGTCGAGGGGAGCATCGACTACCTCTACTTAGACACACACGGTTTTCCCTCCTAACTGCATAGGGAAAGAAGGAATGATGCCATGTGGTCGGAACGAACGACTGTCGAAAGCAGTGAGGAGAGTAGGTGATGGAGACCAAATGGGCTGGCCGATGGCCTTCCAGCATGCTAATGACATAACGCATGTCGAGGCACCCTCGTCGACCACCATGCGGAAGATATTTCGAGTAAAAGCTTTTGTGGGATGAGCCACTACTATCTGAAATGCGACGTGGTAAGGCAGATGAGGTTTTAAGTCGGTTGTATCTAACATGATGGTATTCGGATTACAAGTCTCAGTAGAGCCCAAAGTGGTTAACAAGGCTTTCCTTTGAGCAGGGTAGCTTTGGAGGACCTCCAAAGCAGACATCGCACAAGGGGTTTGTGATAAATCTTCCACCATAGAGTAATTCTGGGCGGCCCTTGTGTTTGGATTGTGAGAATCTTTTTTAAATGCACCCTTTGGAATGCGTGTCATTGTTTCTCCCAACGTCTTCGCAATCTGTAGAGGAAGATATGGGAGTTCGACTTCTTTTCCCTTCTCGAAAGTGCTTGGTTGACTATAGGCACGTGCTCTAGTTGATAGAAAAGCATCACCTTTCACCATATATACATTCGTGGGGTTGTTCGAAGACGGAGGGGGTCCTTGACTGCCCCCTCCTGTGCTTGCAGAGGCTTGAGTTAGATTTTGCCTATGTTGAAATGGATTAGTCAATACTGCCTGTTGTTGCTGTGTGACAAACTTTTGGGCCTCTGCAAGTCGAGGACAAAGATGGGTCGGGTGGTCTTCCGCACACAAGTTGCACAGATACCTTGCCTTCCATTTTTCCGTGGTGTCCTCACCAGCATTATCAGTGGGTTTTTTCTCCCCCTTACCCTTCTTTCATTTTTTTTTCTTCCCTTCAGGCTGCTGGGTGGCCTTTGGGTTAGTTGACTGCACGGAGTGTACTTCCGACATTTGGGTAGGAGGAGCAGCCAAAGCAGTAGTCTGGATGGCCGCTGAGTGTTGTATAGATAACTATTGCAATTGTTTTGCCAATTGCTCAATGGGCTTGGTTTGGGATGAACCAACAATACCATCGGCATGTGGTCCATCTCTCTGTCTAGTTTTATCCAGTATCGATCGTGGTGAATCTGGTAGGATGTTGTATAATAAACCAGACTGAGAATAGATGAGCTCAAACTATTGAGCCCTCATGATGGCATCTTCTTCAGAGAAAACCCCAGAAGTTGCGGTGTCTTTGGATAATTGTGGGACCAGAGACTTAAGGAACCACTCAAGCAGGAATGCTGGTGGGACTGGTACTTTAATTAGACTCTTCTGGTGTCTCCACTCTCGGATATGATCAGAGATATGGTCCGCTGTTGTCTGTTCGAAATTGGCGAGAAACTCTGTGCCAGCGTCTTATCTCACAGGTAATTGGAAATGGTTAAGGAAGGCCATCGCCAGTTCGCCAAAGGAAGAGTATCTTGAGCGATCAAGCTCGATGTACCATTTCGTGGCACTCCCGATAAGAGTGCGTTGAAACAATCGCAGCTGTACGGAGTCATCTTTGAATGAGTTAGATGAACACCAAAGATGGAAGGTAGTCACGTGATCACCTGGATCTTCGTTAGGCTTGGCCTCGAACTTTGGAATGTTCGAAGGCAACTTTGTTGGCATAGGAGGCCAATGTGGATCGTGACAAATAGGATCATTTAACAACCTTGTCAAATCTGGCAAGTGTAACGTCGCCAGGAATGATAGTTTGGGTTGTTGCTGATAGCCTGGGAAAAAGGGTCCTGGAGTTTGACTGGCACCAGGTTACCAGGAAAAGTTTGGCTATTGGCCCGGATTCTGGTAGAAACCATGGCCCCTACCAGCATACAGATTTTGCATCTGTGGAGACATCATCGTCTGATTCCCCATAAAGGACATCGGATGTTGGGCATGCATCGTGTTTGAAGGACTTTGGGAAGGATTACCCCATGCTGGTCCTGATGGGAGAGGCATAGAAGTTTGTCCAGGGTTCCATTGACTGTGGAAAGAATTACCCTAGAACGACATTCCAGAAGAGGGAACGGATCCTTGTCCTGAGTTCCAAGGTCCTGCTATATGTGCCCCCGACGCATGAATAGTTCCCTGCGCCGGAGTAGACTGTCCAAAATTGGGAGTGCCCCCAGATGGGAAAGTGGTGGATGCGAAAGTGTTGTTACCAAACATCCCGTTCCAAACAAACGATGATGAACCTACTGGCATAGTGTGCACAGGTGTTCCTTGACTCCCGGCTCCAAATAAACTAGTGTGTGCAGGCTGCCCGACGGACTGCTGATGCAGACCACCAAGCGAAGGGGACGAAGGAGAGATGTGACCTCCAGCGTAAGGAACAACATTAAAAGGGACGGAAGTGCCCCCAAGTTGACCTTGCAGAGGAGCATTAGAGCTCCCTTCCCCCAAACCCAAAGTCTGTAAAGTGGAGTGAGTGAGTGCAGGACTTGTGCCCGAACTAGGCATACCGTATGAGAACAGAGGTCCTGTCGCACTAGGTGTGAAGGGAGTTGCGGCTGCCGTGATAGATGGGATCGGTCCACTATGCGACATATTTGTGGTCGAGACCATGGTGGCTCATACCGACGATGGCAAGTTAGGAGATGCTTCTCCTATGGTAGCAACGGAGGTGGGAATGGAAGAATTCCCAGAGGAAGTAACAATGTTTGTTTCCATAGCTGTGTGAGGCACTGACATGCGTTCGTAAAATTGGATTGGTACAATAACTTGCGGCCAAGTATCAGTGGTTGGGGTTTCAACCGAGATAAGATTTTGCGGTTGATTCATCTAGGAGTTGTTCGGGCATAATGGTTTGTAACCCGGTTGCTTCGAAAGACCCTTGTTGGTCTAGCTTTCACCTCAATGGTGGCGGGGGTGGCTCCAGTATAACCGGTGGCAGGCCCTGAAGCCTTCGTGACCGGCGGAGCTTGGGATCCTCCACTGTGTGAGAAGATCCAAGACATGCTAAGGTATTCTACACATTCAAACAGTAACACACACTAAAAAAGAAGCCCCTAAGAGATAAGACAAGCAATCACTAACTATTTTGAAGAACAGTTACAACAACCAACACTAGAGAAACTTACCGGTGCAAGTGCAACTCGAATACGGAAGCACCCTCCGGGTATACTCTGCAAAGCATGGCCCGATGTCTATCCTAGGTACCATGGTATACCCCTGCAGTCACCTGTGTATGTCCCTAAATATTGGAAACTAGTTTGCCAGCACGCGAACAGTAACCAGGAGGGTACAGTCGAAAGTCGGGTAGACCACAATGAGAAGGGTATCAAGCCCGAAACCTATCAAGGGTATCGAGAGAAAATGGTCTGGAAGACAACTGAGGATCTCAAACGGATTCGAGACCCACGAAGCCCCGTGACAAATGCAAACGACGGAATCCCAAAACAAGCCCTCGATATGTGTTCTCCACTACGCTTGGTCCGAATTTGGAGGGGTTATCTCCGCTACCTTTCCTCACGTGACCTCGTGTTTATCCCCTGTGTTAGAGGGGGGTCCCAGATAACTTCCACAAAATTGGACTTCTACACTCCCTATCATAGACTCCAATGTTTTATTTTGAGTGGCCTTGGAGAGTTTCCTCTCCAACCTAATCCAAGGCCCTAGTCCTGAACTAGTGTATGAACCCTACAAACAAAAAGTCTAATAGTTTTTAAATTAGCATTGCTTTTATTGGCTTTTTTACGTCACGGGGTATGAAGGTGAAACTGATGATGTGTAAAGACTCAAATCAAAGACAAATGAAAAAAGATGGAAACAAAAGACTTTTACTAAATGCAAAAATCCACAACTTTTCACAAAGAAAGATTTCTTTTTCTTTTCAATTTTTCTAAGATTTCATGTAGCAAACATAAAGGAATTTCGCTCGACTACGAGCTACTTATGCTCTAAATGCACTGCAAAAACTTATGAACAAAAAGACTTCTTCCTAGCTATTGATGCAGAAACACAATCTTCAAACAAAGAAGAAAATGAAAAGATTTTTTTTTTCTTTTTTTTTTTAATTTTATTTACGTGCAAATCAAGCAACAAAGGGAAAATACTGACAAGCCTAAAACCAAGAAAGAACAAAATTCTGGCTTAAAGCGCAGATCGCAAAGTATAAGAGAAAAGACACACAATGGAAATAAAAAAAGCAAAGACTCTTACACTTGTCTAAAAACCATAAGACACAATTTTTCTTTTTATCTTTTCTATCAATTATCAACCAAGAAAAAGCAGGCTAAGGGTAAGAGGACCTAACCTACTGACTATTCAACCCTAGACTTAAACACCTAAAAGCAATACTTCTCACCAAAAGAGGGGATGACTGCCCCACCTTGATTGAAAAACAGTCTGTCAAGCACGCTTCTGTCACTAAAACAACACGCGTTCGAACGCGTGCTGAGCTAAAACAGAACGCGTGTACACGTGGGCTGACCTTGTGTAGGCTACGTGTATGTATAAACTCTAAGACAAAAATAAACACAGGCAGCCCAGACCAGAAAGAGGCCTCTGGTATTGATAACCAGGGTCTCTTGAAGGCTTGGATGCTTCTTCTAACAGAAAAGAAAAATAATTGCAAGGAATAACAGAACACAACAAGACAAACTAAGACAAGACTGTGAACCAACAAGACTCAGACAAGATCCATAAAACCCCCTGAGAATGTATAATTCTGACAGGGAAGAGGAGGACTGCCTCTCAAGCTCTCTGAACTCCTACACGCTACTGAAACCTCTACAACTAGCATTCGCACGTGAGCTGTAAGAGGTTAGGGCGTAGGTACATGCGTGTAGGCCTTCTGCAGGCCACGTGTACCTCTGTGTGTCCCAATAATTATCGTCGAGCAATAGTCAAGGAAAAACTGGTATAAAGAACTAGGTTCCCTGCTAGCTCAGAGCTAATAGAAAACAGACAGGCAAAGAAACATGAAATCTAATCCTTTAAACTACCCAAAAACCTCAACTAAATCCGGAAAACCCTAAAGAGTATCTTCCCCAGTACGTTTTCCAACTCTGTTGTTGGGAAAAATACCCTACGGACTAGCAAACTAGGGTCAGGCTTGTATGCAGATTTTGACCGTAAAGAAATTACTTTTTAACCTACCACCCAAAACTTAAACCCCTCTTTCACACTACATGCATAGAAAGGAACTACTAACCGTTTTACTGATGTTTGGTGTAGATCCTCCGTTGCACTTTTCCCACTTGCTTTCTCTACTCCTTCCAAAGATAATCCTGCAATCAAGACAAACCACTACACATGCATGCTACTTTTCTACTTGAGGGTTAGAAATTAAGCATAAATTAAACAAATCATAGATAACTCATGCATTGGGACGGGAAAAGTGTTCTTTTATTATTTTCAAAATGAATCAACTTACAATCAAAGTTGAGACTGGCCACCGCTCCTTGATCCTGATCCTGGGCTCCTCCTCTTCTTTTTTCCTCCAACTAATTTGCGTTAATTCTCCTTAGTCTTGAGGAAAGGCTAAAGGGTTGGGACAATGGATTCGGCAAATGGGCAGAGTTTCTTCGCTATAATTTTCCTCCTCCAAATGGTACCCCTACCCCTTCTTTTATAGGCTAGAAGGAGCTAGGGTTTTGGATGAACTCTCAGCCATGCATGGCGGGGAGTTTCAGTTAACTGACCCATAGCTTTTTATCCCGTCGACAACTTTCCTATTTTTGTGTTTTGTTAGGTACACGCGGGCTGTAGTGGGCCTGCCAGCGTGTACACGCGTGCAGTAATGGGTTAGGGCGCGTGGGACTTGACCTAAGAGGATTTCCAAAGAGGTTGTTCAACAGATGTTTTGGCAATGAAGGGATATGAGTTGGCCTAACGCCAAGTGAGCATGTGTGGTGCAATTTAGGGTTATAACACCGTGTAAGTGGAAATTGAAGAAAAAGTTTCACAGATAATTATTTTCGAAATGGACAAAATTTATGTTTCAGAGCATCCATGAGTGTCAAGAGGGCGCTGAGAGAACACCTTAACTGTGTTTGAATGCTCAAAAGGTGTAGCAGTTTGGGAAACCACAATGGCCATAGGATCTACTTGGGAAAGATCCTAATCCTTCATAGCCATCATATTTGGGAAAAAGAGTGCGATGATTAACCCCTCAAGTCCTTCGAACTTCGTTGCTTCGAAAAATTTTAAGCCTCGATGACAAGGAGGAAAAATCCTTGAAGCTTCGAAGTCCCAGAGTGAATCTACACTGTAGATCACGGGGAGGTAAACTGACCGTTGGATTAGCCGTGGAGAAATTTTGGGTTGTAGATCTCTCGGTTTAGCGGTTCGACACTTCGAGAGTTTTTACTCCTTGTATCACTTGGAGGAGTTTTCCCTGAAGTCCAGAACCAATCCAAGCCGTTCATGTTTGGGGAAACATGTCCATAGATTAGCAAGTGTTAGGAGTTTCAGTGTTAGACATTCTGGGGGTTGGGTGGTGATCAACAATGAAAACTTCCGAAGCCCAAAGTCTTGGAGCGCTGGAGTCCCAAATCTCCGAGGAGCACTTTTTCGGGGGATAAAAAATTCAACGATCATGAGTTTGAAAGTGTGCATATGTGAAATCTTCCAAAGTTTGGAGTCCCGAAGTCCTGGAGCGCCAGAGTCTCGAAGATCTGGGGAGCACCTATTCAAAAGTTTGGCATTCAGGATATTTGTAGTGTTATGTTTGGAAGTTCTCCGAAGCTCAGAATTCCAAAGTCACGGAGCCCCAAAGTTTCGAATCTTCGGAGAACACTGTTAGGGAATTTGGAAGTTCAACGTTCGGGTGTTTTGATGTGTTTAGGTGTGATATCCCCTGAAGTTCCGAAGTCCCAGAGCATCGGAGCGACGTGACATTCTCACGTCACCTAGAGTGATGTGGATCCACTCTAGGCATGCCATGTGTCATCTTTTTTCAGGATTTTCACACACCTTTTGGGGCAATTAGGACTTGACACATGTCACCCATAGATTAGGCCATGTGTCACCTCTATATTTTTGACATGTAGCACCCCCTTGTGCGTGATTAATAATGAGACTCTAGAAGTTCAAAGATTCGACATTTTGGGATATGTGTGTATGTGGTTACAAGCTATTTTGAAGCCTAAATCTCCGGAGCCTAGGAGCATCGAAGTAGTTCACTTGTTCAATGTTCGGGGAACTTTGTGTGTTCTGTGGCCCAAACTTTTGAAGCGTGAAGCTCCGAAGAAATAGTCCAAGAGTTTTCCATTTCGACATTTGGGAGAAGTGTTATGTTATGTTATCAAATCTCTTGAAGCTCTGAATCAACGGAGCCTCGAAGTTTCTAAGGGTACAATGTAATAGATCGCCAGTTCAACATTCGAAAGAAATAAGACGTGAGGTTATAAGAGCCTCCGAATCCCGAAGTTCCGGAGCTCTGAAGTCTCGAAGCTCCGAAAAGGCACTTTTTAGCTAAGCACTTGGTCATAGCCCATGGTCACAGCCCATGGTCACAGCCCATGGTCACATGAGATTGGGGGCTGAAGAAAAAGGAATAGTGCCTGAAAATTTGATGTTTAAGGATAGAAAGGGGCTTAGAAAATGAGCCCGTGGGGTTTTTGATTTGTACTAACTTGTAGTCGAAGGAAATCATAGGAGCCTGTGAACCTTGAGAGAGGATTCAACATGGGTCCAAGATCTAAATCGACTTTCAAAGAAGATCACTTGTGTAAGGATCGACCTCACAGAAAGGATAATTTTTTTATATATTAATAAGTTTCTTCTCAAGACTTAGAATTTAGCAAGGAAGCATTCATTTGAAAGATCTTGGAAAATAGAATATAACTGTTCACCCAAAAAATTGAGCTGAACAGTCAATTTGACAGAAAATTAGAAGAAAGAAGTCTGATGTATTATTGAATTAGAATGGTTCATAATTTCATGAAATTGTTGAGACAATTAACCTGACAAAGTTCTGTTGGATGCACTTTTTACAAATTTAACAACATCTAGATCATATCAGGATCAACAAAGAGTGTAGAGGAATGGAATATAGACAGGGGGATTACATCCAGGAATATGAGATCAAAGAGATGGATGTCCATATAGGTATTGAAGGAACAAAGTCAAATAGACATGGAGAAGGAAAGGAAGAAAACATGAATATGGTAGAGACCATTAAACATTTGCAAAAGGATGTCCAAAGTCATAAATATGATAATGAAAAGTTTATGAAAGCCAAGGAGCACCAAGAGGACTTCAACATAAAGTTAATGTAGAGCTTGGACATAATAGAAAAGAAGATAGATAAGGATAATGGCTCTAGCAAAACATGAAGTCACGAGTCTCTTGATGAGAAAGGAAGAACAAGGAGTGTTAGATGACATCACCATCACTCCCCAAGGCATTCCAATAGGAGACCACACAAGATCTCAAGTCCATCCCCTATTAGGAAGCATCAAAAGAGGTCTGGGGTGGATGAGATATGAGGAGAAATGAACAAAATAAAACCTCCTACATTTGATGGTGAGCACAAGAAGGATGAAGATGCAGAGACATGGCTGCTAGGCATGAGAAAGTATTTTCAATTGCATAATTATTCTTCATAGGCAGAAGGAAGAATTGCTATCTATCAACTCAAGGGAAAGGAATCCATGTGGTGGGATAAACTTGTGCAGGTGCAACACATTAAAGAGAAAGATGTTACTTGGAAGGAATTCAAGAAGTATTTTGATTTTTTTTTTTTTGACTAAGAGATACTATGAAAAGAAAATGAAAGAGTTCTTTGAAATCAAGATTGGGAGTATGACCATAGACAAATGCAAAAGAAGGTTTTTAGAACTGCTGAAGTATGTTTCTTTCATCAAGGATGAAACATTTAAGATTCAGAGGTATTTGAGTGGATTTCCATCATTCATCGGTGAAAAAATACAATATGATGATCCCAAAACATTGGAGGAGACCATACGGTGAGATAAATTCCTATATGATCAGTGTAAAACAAGGCCAACTTTCCAAAAAGTGTGGGAAGAAAAAAAGAAATACAAGATGGAATAGAGGAAGAAGGGGAATAAGACACCATTCTTCAGAAATAGTCCTCAGGGGCATCCAACTTCTAGAGAGCCCATAATGATTGAGATGGGGGGGGGGGGGGGAGGAATTCCAAGGCAACCACCTATTCAATGTTGGGGTTGTAAAGGAGATCATATGTATAGATATTGTCCTCATAGAGGTGAAAAAGTGAGAACTATTCACAATGTACAACAAGCTGAAACCATTGAGGACATGGGCATAAATGTACCAAGGATATATGCATCCATGGACAACAAGCAAGCAGAGTTTCAATCACATATGATTGAAGTGGAAAGTATGATCAACATCCAAACCATTGCACTTTTAATAGATTCAGGAGCTATTCATAGTTATATAGATCCTAAGATGGTGGAAAGATTGCATTTACAAAGAAGCAAGCATGAAAAATATTGTTTGGTGCAACTAGTTATCGGAGCCAAAAGAAAAGTTAATGAGATGGATAAGTCATGTCCTATGGACATGAATGGATTGAACACCAAGGAAGATTTGAACATCTTGCCCTTGTTGAAATAATGTAACTGGGAAGAGTATTCTTATTCTTATTGTTATTTTATTTATAGGATTAATCCCCATTGTGGATTAATCATGTTGGTAATTGTATTAGGACCAAATCCCCTTTTGTGGATTGGTCATCAGACAATTGTAATAGGCAGAATAAGAAGTCGGCCCCAACAATTATTATTGAGACCCAGAATTAAATTGAAGGTGGGTTTACCCACCCAGAGTGAGAGGTCGGCCCTGCCAGTGAAAACCCTTCACACGTGCCAGTCTTGTATATATAGAGAGGCTAGCGCCTCACTTTATCACACAACACACTTGCTCATTCTTGAGAAGCAAGTTGCAACTTACCAGTGAGAGAGAAGAAGAAGAGTGGCACATATTTTGGAGAGGACTATCTGTATTGGTTTGAGTTATCTCTTGAACATTGTATTAGCAATTAATGATAAGGAAGTTTTTGCTGGGTTTTCTTCCCCTAGAGGGTTTCCTAGGATAAATGCTGTGTCTCTTGTGAATGTGTATTTCTCAGTGATCTTGTTCTTATGATGCTCTTATCTATTAAAATGAAAAGAACTATAATAATGCAATAAACATTAACAAACCTTAGGTTCCTATGACTGTCTAATTGGGATGGATTGATTATACCAACACCATGCTATCCTAGAATGTCATAACAAGGCATTTACTTGCCTAGATGGGGAAGGGAACCTAAGGACAATCTAGGGAATTCCCAGGGCAATAACTTTTAGAGAAATATCAACAATGCAGATGAAGAAATGTTACAGGAAAGGGTGTCAAATATTTGTAGCTCATATGGAAGAAACACCTATGAGCTCATATTTGAATATGTGTTTAAAGAAATACCAGGATTACCCTCTAAGAGAGATATTGATTTCTATATAAATATGATTCCTAGAAAAACTCCAGTATCCAAGACCCCTTACAGGATGAGTACCCCCAAATTAAAGGAGTTGCAAATGCAACTTGAAGAGCTACTGAGAAGGGGTATATACGCCTAAGTGTGTCACCTTGGGGTGCTCAAATATTATTTGTGAAGAAGAAGGATGGAACATTGAGACTTTGTATTGACTTTAGGTAGTTAAACACAGTAATGGTAAAGAATAAGTATCCTTTGCCAATGATCGATGACCTATTTGATCAGTTGAATATTGCAAAAATATTCTCCAAGATTGATCTCAGGTCAGGTTATCATCAGGTAAGAATTAAAGATGAAGACATTAGTAAGACTACTTTCAGAACAAGGTATGGCCATTATGAGTTCACAGTGGTGCCATTTGGATTATCAAATGCACCAGTTGTTTTCATGTGTTTAATGAATGGAATTTTCAGAGAATACTTGGATAAGTATGTCATTGTATTTTTGGATGACATTCTTATATATTCCAAGTCGGAGGAAGATCATGAACACCACTTAAGGTTGGTATTACATGTATTAAGGGAGCATCAATTGTATTCCAAATTGAGCAAATTATCATTTTATCATAAGCAAATCCATTATCTGGGACATATCACTCAGAAGAAGGGATAGCAGTGGATCCTGAAAATTTTGAGGCCATTAGAGGATAGTCAGTACCTAGGAATGTGACAGAGCTCAGATCATTCATGGGCCTTGCAGGCTACTATAGAAGATTTAATGAAGGATTCTTAAAGATTGCACACATGATCACTTCCTTACAAAATAAGGGAGTGAAATTTCAGTGGACAGAGGAATGTGAAAAGAGTTTTTGACACTTGAAGCATTTATTAACCAGTGATCCAATACTAAGGATAATAGACCCAAATAAAGACTTCATTGTATGCAATAATTCATGCAAAGAATTACTTGGTGGAGTCCTCAGTCAGAATGGGTTTGTTGTATGTTATGAATCAAGGAAGTTGAAGGAGCATGAATGTTATAACCCTATTTTTGCACTAGGCATGCTTACCTAGCATCATGCCATCTCAAATTCCTTCTTTGCCAAAACACTGCTGAACAAATCTTCTTAAAAACCCCTTTTATAAAGACCCACGCACCCTACTCCATTACTGCACGCGTGTACATGCTAGCTGACCCAAGACAACCCGCGTGTACCTACAAAAGAACAGAAAAAGGAAAGTTGCTGACGAAACACACAACTTTGGGTAAGTTAAATAAACCTTTCAGCCATGCATGGCCGGTCACTCGACCAAATACCTAGCTTCTTCTAGCCTATAAAAGAAGGGTTAGGGGTCCCATTTGAAAGAAGGAGAATCATAGTAAAGAAACTATACTCGACTGAGCATTCCCTTTGTCCCAACCTTTAGTAGGCCTCCATATCAAGAGAGTCCATGGTTACATGTGTCTATTTTTCTTGAGTCACATGCAGAATGAGATTGGCTAAGTGAGATATAGAGCGTATAGGTGGTCCTCTTCCATAGTGGAATCATATATTGGCTTGGGGGTCACATCCACATGGGTTCTTACGACTAGGAGGAGAATCTCTCTTATGCATATAGTTTCTTCAACAAAAATAATTATGATAAAAGATAAGTCCTCATGTCTCTTTTGTAAATTTTGCAATTTGCATTCCATTGATGAACTCATACTTGGATATGAATGTCATTGTGAGCGGGACAATTTAATGTACTTGGAATTATAACATGTGAATTTGTTTTGAGATAGTATATATTTTCTCCATGTGGTTTGATATGAGTTTAATTAGAAAAATCATAAGTGCATGTTTTCATAACTTATAATATTGTGTTGAATTCAATAAAAGGACTATGTTCTGTAAATTCCATAAATAGATGTCCATGGAAGGATTACAAATATCCATGGGAATGAATGTAGGCATGATTCAATGATGTCTCTAGTCAAATATTATAAATTCATATGCATATGTTGAGAAATTCCTTTGTTGTTATGTACTTATTGAAATGTTGTGCATAAGGATAAGTAAATTAATTATATTGTATCTAAAAGAGATTTATGTTCATGCATTGATCATTCTTGGCATTTACTTTGTGTTTGAAATATCATATAGTTGTGTTAGAATTTTGTTGGATGTTTTTGTAAGTATAAACTAAAGTTAGAGTCATAATTTTGATGGAAAAATAAATTAAGTTTTGAATTAGTGAAGTGGATATCCAACAATGAACATGGAATGTAGGGGTGGGTACACCACAAAATCTGTCATTAAATCCCATCATGAGAGTGGGATTCTAGTCAAACATGCATCTAAAACCTTCCATAGATCCCTATTATAGTCTAGTTTACATGTTCACGGGTATGGCAAGGATGTTCAACCTACGACAACACATTCTACTTGGTTATGTTGGAATGTGTGATATTTGTGTGGGTGCAACATACATCATAGCATACACACGATAAGATGAAACAAGGAACCTATTCAAAGTCTAAGGATAATGTACAATGTATACACAAGGAGGAGAGGTTAGTGGGAACTAATGAGCATGTAGGTGTAGTGTCCAATTATTCTATAGGTCTTTTGTGCCCATGCCACACTTGTCATATCATAATCTCCCTACCACCCCACCACAACTTTCTCATTTCCTTGGTGGTCAATTATCATCATTCTTACATTATAACTTAAGTAAAGAAAAATATTTTAAGTCAAGTTAGTCACATTCACTAGTCAGGGATTGACCTTGGGATCCAAATCAAGAGTTCTTTACATATTATAGCAACTCAACCATTGAGTATAAACATTTACATCATAAGGTGCATTTTACAAGACTTAACCCTAGGCATAATATATACACAATATTTGTAAAAAGTCCATGTACAAAATATGGGATTCAAAACATGGTACTACAAAAATGGAGTGAAGAATAGAAAATGCCCTTTAAAGTGACTATGGAGATGTTTTATTTTCATTTGTAGTTTCTCTTGTTTCACATGGGTCTATTTTATGAAGAATAAGAACCTTGTCTTTGAAAAGTTCAAGGAGTTTAGAGCCTTTGATGAAAAGCAATGTGGCCAACCCATCAAGTGCCTAAGATTAGAAAATGATGGTGAGTATGTAAATCGACCTTTTGAAGAATACTTGGTTCGATCTAGTATTGACTAGTAACAGTCAATTACTCACACACCTAAGCAGAATGGCATCAAAAAACACAAGAATTAGACGTTAGTTAAAATGGATAGATGTGTTTTTCATGCTAAATATCTACCTTCTCACTTCTCGGCTGAAGTGATGTATTATGCAAATTATCTACTCAATCGTATTTCAACTCGAATTGTTCCTTCCATGACTCCAGTCAAAATATGGTGTGGAAAGAAACCTTCAGTCATCCACCTCCGTGTGTTTGGATGTGTATCTTGGGCTCATATTTTTGAATATTACAAAAATAAGTTAGATGCAAAGAGTCATGCTTGCGTCATGATGGGACATTCTGAAGAGTCAAAATCCTATCGATTGTTTGATCCTGTCAAATGCCAAATCATTATTAGATGAAATGTATGGTTTGATGAGAATTCTAATGGAATTAATTTTTTTAATTCCTCCTCTAGATTGTTTCAAAATGATCCCTTTGATGTTGTCCCTAACACTGGTTCTCATGTTCCATTTTTTAATCCTTCAATTGGATAGTCAAACTTTGTCCCTGTTTTTACTTTATCATCGACCTCAATGCCGACTAGTCCATCATCTTCTATTTTAACTATTCCATTGACTGAAAACTCTCCAACTTCTTATCGACCTGCTACCATGAACATCAGTTCACCTATTTCTTGTCTACCAGATGGGCTACCAAGACAATTGAAGTTGTTGGCGCTGATGCCAGTGATGTTTCCTATTGATGACAAACTCAAAGTCAAAAGAAACATGCCAACATTGCCTTGATGACCCATGTAATTGAAACTTATGATCATGTTTCCTACTCAGATTCTCAAGGATGATCTGAATAGGTACAGGCTATGCAAACATAAATTGATTCTTTGTCGAAGAATCACACTTGGGACTTAGTTTCCCAACCACAAGGAACAAACATTGTGAAGTGTCAATGGTTCTACAGGACCAAATTTTCCTATGAAGGTGTTGTTGAGTGACATAAATCACACTTAAATTGCGAATATATTTTCTCAACAAGAAGGTATCGAATACACTTAGACATTTTCCCCCGTTGCAAAGATGAATTCTGTTCGAATGATTATTTCCCTTACTACTCATTTTGGATGGAAAATCCATCAGATGGATGTGAAGAGAGCCTTTCTTCATGGAGAACTATCTGAATAATTTTTCATGGAACAACCACCTAGTTTCGTGACATATTCTAACTTGGTTTGTCAACTCAATGAGTCACTTTATGGTATGAAGTAGTCTCCCCGAGCTTGGTATGCTAAGATCAATAGTTTATTTCTTTGAATTGGTTTCAAACATTGTGAATATGATCATAGCTTGTATGTACTCCATACCAATGGAGACACTTTGATTGTTGTTGTATATGTATATGACCTACTCATTATGAGAAATAATAATGATCTCATTCCTAGATTGAAGAAACAACTTGTAGACTCCTTTGACATGACAAATCTTGGTACATTGCATTTGTTTTTGGATCTTCAAGTATTACCACTATGTGATGGATTTTTCATTTCTTAGTCTAAATATGTGATGGATATTTTGACATGTTTTAATATGGTCGATTGTAATCCTTGTGCTACTTCTTTTCAATCTAGAGGAAATCTCACCAAAACCTGTGAAACATCCACAATCAATGCTACACTTTATCGACAAACTTATTTATCTTACTCATAGTCGACCTGGAATTTCTTTTACTGTTAGTGTGGTTTCTTGGTTTATGCAGGACCCCAAATAAATCCATTGGAAAGAAGTCAAACGAATTGTCTGAAATCTCAAGGGTACCACTCATTTTGGTATCAAGTATTGTCAAAGTTCAGATTTGTTGGTCGACTTCACTGACTCTCACTGGTTTGGCGAAAATGATGATCATAAGTCCACTTCTAGCTATGTGTTTCTCTTTAGCACTGGACCATTGGTGTGGTTGTGCAAGAAATATAAGGTAGTCTCTTTGTTGACTACAAAAGTAGAATATCATGGCACCATTGAAGAAGGTATTGAATCGGTATGGATCTGCCAACTTTTAGGTGAACTTGGCATTCCTATTTAGCCCTCGACTACAATCTACTATGATAACCAAAGTGCCATACCGGTTGCTAAAAAATCTTGTTTCCCACAGTTATATGAAGCATGTTGAGCTCCATGTTCACTATTCAAGACAGTTGGTTCATGAGAACATTGTCTTTCTTGAATATTGTAGAACAAATGATCATATTGTTGATATCTTCACAAACCTTTATTTGAAGCTAGATTTATCAAGTTTCGTACGATGCTTGGGATTTAGGAAGTTGGAATGATGGGGGGGTGCCATGATGACATAATTTCACCTCCTGAATCTTGAGAGACGTGTGTTGATGGGGGGGGGGTGCTTGAACATCAAGTATTGATGGTTCATCACACTTCTCCTAGATTTAGTGGGTTGGGTGGTCAACCTACATCTAGATACATTTGGTTGGGAAATCGACCATAACTCTACATCAGTCGGTTGAGTTGTCGACATGAATTTCGGTCAAACAATTGACCAGCAGTTGAAGATAGTCAGATGAAGGATCGACCAACCCAACAATCGAATACTAGTTGGATGCATGGATGGTTGGTTCAAGCATCATTTTTGAGGTGAATCAACAACATGCATTTGGAAGAGTCAAATATAACAACCGAAAATTATATGTGGAAAATATCTTCCTGATTCTATGGAAGTTGGTTAGTTCTTGAGGCTATAAATAACATACCCCATGGGTCATTATTATCAAGCAATAGAATACATAGATCATGCAGATCAAGGTGTGCAATATGCAGTGTGATGTTTTGATCATAGTGTGTTCTGCTTAAGTGTTGTAACGATGTCTTTAGACACCACCTCTGTCTTCGAAATTTATTCCCTCTTCGATTATCTATAGAATTTTCTGTCTGTTTCGTTACAGGTTCCACCTCATTCCCCACCACGTGGGAGCCCCATCCTAGTCCATTTAGGATGAATGATTTTATTTTTATGAATATTACAGACTTAAAAAAAAAACATTTGTATATTTTTTAAGTTCGCTAGAGAACTATTCATGGCACATATCTAGTGATTTCTTTGACTTTGAGTTTTAAGCATGAGAAGGGTGTGTCTATCAAAATATCTTTGAGTTTTAATTACAAAATCATGTTAATTTATTTGCAAGAGTGTTCCTTATTCCTTATTCTGTCTAATTATAGTCTACTTTGATTATGCTATGATGGAAATGGAGTCCTTTACAATTTCTCATTTTACAGGTTTATACTCTTGTACAATATTGTAAATATTCATTTTTGAATAGGCTTGGTCCTTTCTGAGGCGTTCTTTACATGTGGATGTTTATTTTCTTAAAGTCTAGTATTTTATAGTATTCCCCGTAAATTTTTGTATTTTATTTAAAGAGGAATACCACCTCTCTAAAAATGTAGGAGGATTTATCCTCACGATGTTATCTTTAAGACTTTGAATAATATTTTAGATCAACTCTCATCTGCATGGAATAATTATGAATAGAAATGGATTATAAAAGAGTTGAAATAACAAGTAAAATATAATAGAAGACAATGTTATGATGGGGGTTAAGGAAATGAGAATTTGAAAAGCAATGAAAAAGGAAATGAAACATTGAACAAAAAGACGAATCATTTTAATTAACACAAAACATTAAATATGTAAAGTTGGGAATAATTAGAATAAATTGGAAAAAAAAATATTAATAAGAAAATGAGACTTTTTGAGAAAAGCAAGAGTGATGTTCATTTTATATTAACTACTAAATACATGTTGTAGGAAAATGAACTAAAAGCTAGCTTTAAATTTTCAATGGTAGTGATTAATGTGTGATATTACACAAAGTTAATTTATGTGTTGATCCATTGAGGGATTTATTAAAACAAGATACATAAAATAACATTGTAGAAAGAAAAGAAAGGAACCAAATTCTATCCAGTGAATTGACATATACACGTCCCAAAGAAAATTAAAATGATATAATTCACAAGTTTTGTTTCTTTCAGTTAGACACGTAATACTTGGGATTGCATTATTGTAATAATAATGTAAATATGAAGAGTCATAGGTGATATGAAGAGTTATCTGTTTGAGAATACCATCAATCACTTAGATTGTATTTATGCACCTCTCATGTTAATGCAATACACATTAGTGGAATTATGTTTTATACCATACCTAGCCTGACAATGGTATCAGAGCTGGGATAACTCCATGATTAGATTCCCTGCTATTTTTCTTTCCCCCAGCGTGCATAAATTCCCTTCTATATGTCACTCTACCCTCTATCACTCTTGTTGTTTCTCTACTCTACGTTATAAGTTTTAGTTTATCATGCCTCTTTAAACCACAAAGTCTATGAAACCC
The DNA here is from genome assembly GCA_009831015.1 of Picea engelmannii. NCBI lineage: Eukaryota > Viridiplantae > Streptophyta > Pinopsida > Pinales > Pinaceae > Picea > Picea engelmannii. The sequence continues at coordinate 134 of WSFP011357502.1, read as the reverse complement.
TAATTTTTGTAACCCTAATTCATGTTCAACTGTCCACCTATCGGTTCCATAGACTCTCATTTTCATTCCTCACATGTAGGACCCTATTTGGTTGGAGAACAAAATGGTATCTCCCCTCGAAATGGTTTCAAAAA
>ML848267.1:17137-28918 GCA_009831015.1 Picea engelmannii | reverse complement strand
GAGGTAGAAAGAGAGAGGGGGAATGAGAGATAGAGAGAGAGAAGAATAGGGTAAGAGAGAGAGAGAGAGGGAGTTAGGGGGAGAGACAGGAGGAGAGGGAGAGAGGTATAGGAGGGAGAGTGAGAGAGAGGGGGAGGGGTTCAGGGAGAGAGAGAAGGAGGGGTTCTAGAGATAGAGAGGGAGAGGGGAGGGGAGATATGGGGAGGGAGAGTGACGAAGGAGGGAGAGGGTTTGAGAGAGAAAGAGAGAGATTGGGAGGATGAGAGAGAGAGAGAGAGAGAGAGAGAGAGAGAGAGATTGGGAGAGGGAGAGGTAGAGAGGGGGGAACAAGAGAGAGAGAGAGAGGGAGAGAGAGTGTGATATGGAGGGAGAGAGATAGAGAGAGATAAGGGAGGGGAGGGAGAGGAAGTGGGATAAAGATATAGGGGGAACGAGAGAGAGAGGGAGTGGGAGGAAGAGGAAGAGGGAGAAATAGAAGGAGTGGGAGGGCAGGGGGAGGGAGAGATAGAGAAAAATGGAGAGAGAGAGAGAGAGAGAGAGAGAGAGAGAGAGAGAGAGAGGGAGGGGACAATGAGAGAGACAAAGAGAGGAAGGGATTGAGTGATGAAGGGAGATATAGAAAAAGAGGGAGGGATAGGGATAGAGAAAGATGGGAGAGATTGATGGGAAGAGAAATAAAAAGGTAGAGAGAGAGGGAGAAACGGGGAGTGGGAAAGAGGGGGATGGGGAGGGAGAGAGAGAGAGAGGTCCCCCCATGCGGCCTTAATCAACTTACAATGATGAAGCCAGTCATTGCTCCATGAACCTGGTCCTGGGATCCTCTTCAACCCTCCTCCAACTTATTTTCTCCATATTTCTCTTTGCACAAGGATGGCTAAAGGGTTGGGACAAAGGGAATACACAATTGGATATATTTTCTTTACTATGATTCTCCTCTTCCAAATGGGACCCCTAACCCTTCTTTTATAGGCTAGAATAAGCTAGGTATTTGGATGAACCCTTGGCCATGCATGGTCGGAAGGTTTAGTTAACTCACCCAAAGATGTGTTTTCCATCAACAACTTTTCTTTTTTTGTGCTTTTGTAGGTACACGCGGGATATTTTGGGTAATATAGCATGTACACGTGTGCAGTAATAGAGAAGGGCATGTGGGCCTTTATAAAAAGTGTTTTTAAGAAGAGTTGTTCAGCAGTGCTTTGGAAAAGAAGGAATCTGAGATGGCCTGATGCCAGGTAAGCATGTCTGGTGCAAATTAGGGTTATAACAGATGCCCCCTAATGTGTGAGGTCAGAAGAGCATCTGATGGCCGAAATACATTAACAATATTTACTGACATGCCAAACAAGTGAGCCTAGGGACTAGAAATCGGGAGGAGCCGTCTGCAACAATAAAAATTGTATCACTGAGGTGGGCATACCTATGCTCGGGATAAAATAAAATCATGGCTACCAATCAAATACATTATAGATCCATGTCATATAACTATATAAAGTGTAGTTGTGAACAATACACATTGGAGATACATCTCGAAATCAAAAAGATATACATGTAGAGTATCCATCTTCTTAGAATCTAATAAGGCCTGATGGTTGGAGATGAGTTCTTCAGAGATCGAGGACCAACTTCAAAATATTCAAAACTTGGGTAGGAGTGTAATATGAGTGTACGAATTCACTACCCAGAGGTCTTCGAGGGATCGTCGATCATGGACTAGAGAATCTTGATGATTAGACTGAAGGCTTTATTGACATTGAAAAAAGACTTGATTGGGCATTCAGGATGGTCGGGTATCAGGGAAAGAGAAAAACTACAGAGGGGCCAACTCATGCTTGGTAAAAACCTCCCTTGGACAACAATACTACAAATGATGAGACTTAGGTAGCATGGCATTAACATAAGTTTACGAGGCATGAGGCAACGCAAAGTCTCCATATGTCTGGAAGAATAACCAAACATAGGAGGACATAGCTCTATGTAGCGAGAACAACTTCCTAAGGTCATATTAAATCCCAAAGTTTGATGAACAAATGGACATATCTGCTTTATCAAAGAGATAATTATTGTGCTAGCGATAAAGAAAATACTTTTCCCTTCCTCTTTTTGGGGTATATTTGATTTTTTTTTTCTTTTTCAATGATTTTGGGAAAAAGAATGAAAGAATGTTATGTTACAATGGAGGAATGAGTGTTACAAACATACAAGTTCAAGGTGCAAGGAAAAGACTTATGTTCAGAACAATGACACTCAAGAAAAATCCTCTAGGGGCCAAAGGTGTCAAGACGCAAAGGCAAAGTGCTACAAGGCTTGTGTATAAGGTATGCTTCAGATGGTTCAGTTGAGAGAAACATGGATCCTTCATTAGGAAAAAGATGTGGGTATGCAAATGCAATTAATAAAACACATAATTGTAACATCCTTCGATGTGAATTTAATGAGCCTAGAGAAGGTACGCTCGATGGTTTTTCATATTTAGAGAGTCTGAAAAACGTAAAAGGAGACTTCACTGGGGTACCTTTTTCAAATCTAGTCTAGTCGGTTCGAAAAAGGGGTAAAATAGCACCGAAAAGATGTCTATTCAAAACCATTTTAATGAGTGTGATAAAGACAAGATCACTTAGCCATTTTTTTATTTTTAAGGAGTCTGAAAAAAGATTAACTATGGACTCCATCAGGAATGTTCTTTTGGACCATTTCAATGAGTGTGAAATAATAAGGTCACTCGATGATCTTTTCAATTTTAGGGATTCTGAAAAAGAGCTTAACTATGGACTTTGTGGGGGTTCATTTTTCATACATTTAGTCCCTCAGGCCTGAAAAAGGGTTAAAATGATACCTGATAGTACTCTTCTAGATAACTGAAGTTCATTAGAGTATACCTTTGTTCGTAAAGTTGACCATTCATACTGAAAAAGGGGTAAACTACCACCAGAAAGACGTGACTTCAAATTTCAATTTAACGAGAATGAAAGGCCATAAGATCGCTCGACAATTTTTTTGTTTAGAGGGTTTGAAAAGGGATTAAAAGAAGACCCGTGTAAGGAATTTTCTTCTGGACCAATTTAACTAATGTGAAGAAACAAGGTCACTCGACAATCTTTTCATCTTTAGGGAGTCTGAAAAGGGCTTAAAGAAGACTCCATGGGGCCTACAACTCATGTATGAAACTAGTTCAGCTAGATCCCACTGCTAGGCTCAGACTAGGAGTCTCTTCGAGAATCAACTTGGGAAGTCTCCGAAAAGGGAAGAAAACAAAAACCATGATGTAAGTCCTCCTGCAGGATAGAAATCGTAGTCATGGCTTCAAGGATAGCCTCATCTGAGGGGACCCCCATGTGAAGCATTAAAATGGTTAAAGCAGTCCTTTTAATGCTCCCCATGTAAAGCCCCCCATGAACCTCCTTTTAAAGAAGTCATTTTAACACTTTCACATCTGTTATAACCTTAATTTACACCAAACATGCTTACCTGGCATCAAGCCATCTCAGATTCCTTCTTTTCCAAAGAACTACTGAAAAAATCTTCTTAAAAACACTTTTTATAAAGGCCCACGCACCCTACTCTATTACTACATGTGGGTACACGATAGCTGACCCAAAACAACCCACGTGTACCTACAAAAGCACAAAAAAAGGAAAGTTTTCGACGAAAAGCATAGCTTCGGGTGAGTTAACCGAACCTTCCAGCTATGCATGGCCAAGGGTTCATCCAAATAGCTAACTTCTTCTAGCCTACAAAAGAAGGGTTATGGATCCCATTTGGAAGAGGAGAATCATAGTAAAGAAACTATACTCGATTGCACATTCCTTTGTCCCAAACCTTTAGCCATCTTTGTGGAATGAGAAAGATAGATGAAACAATTTGAAAGATGATTGAAGAGGAGCCCAAGACCAAGTTCATGGATCAGAGGCCAGCTTCATCATTGTAAGTTGATTTTTTGAAGTTAATAATAAAGAAATACTTTTCTCGTCCCACCATATGAGGTTTTCATGGTTTATTGCATACTTGTTTATTGAATCTCTAACCCATTAATCTATATATCAAATGCATGTGGAGTTTGATCTTTGTTTTGTGTGAATGCAGGTCAGCCTTGGGAGGAGAGCTACAATAAAAAAGTGATCAAGCATGAGGAAGGATCTACATCAAATGCTCGAAATAAGGTATTCTCACTTGATCTTCTTAACTATGTATTTGCTTAAGAATAATGGGGATTAGGTATGGGACACCGGTAGAAACCATAAATCTTTAGGTCTTTAATGCATGCATAATTAAACCCTAAGTGATAGTCTGTAGAGGGATTTCCCACTCACAATATAATTGGCGACCATACTGGGGAGATCTCTAGGATTCCTAGGAATATTTCTGGGTATTTTTAAGAACTGGTTTGATTTTCCTGCTTTTAAAGTTTCTGCAAAAGTCTAAGCTAACAGAGATTCTGGTCTTCCATACTAGTTATCTCTATTTATTTTCTTGACTATATTTCTTTTCGAGACCGACAGAGGTACATGCGGATTATATAAGGTTTGCATGCATGTACCCACAGACTGCACTCTCATAGCCCCCGTGTACACGCTAGCTGAGGAGGTGATAGTCATGTGTATGATTCCATAAAATTTCTTTTAAAGAGGTAGTCATCCTATTCCCTATTAGAATTAACCCTTCTCAAGGTTTTTTTGGAACTCTTTCTAGCATTTGTTGTTTGTAGTCTACATCTTAGGTTTCACCTCAGATTGATTTGTTCTATGAAGTTTTCCTTGAATTGTTTTCTTTTTATATTAAAGTAAGTGTTTGAGTCTTCAAGAGATTCTGGTTCTCAGTACCAGTAGTCTCTGCCTGGGATGGCTTCCTTGGATTTTTATTTTTCTCAAAGTTTAAGATATACACACAGCCTGTATAAGGCCAACATGCGTGTACACGGGCTCTGACTTTAGACAACTCGTGTGCACACACTTGCTGTGGAATTGTTAGCAGTGTGCTTGTGGAGAGAATTTTTGTTGAAGGTAAGATAGCCATCCCTTATTTTTACAAGAATCACACCTCTTAGGTTTGGGTCTCTGTCATAGCAGTCAGTAACTTAGGTTTGATCACATCAATAGCTTTCTTTTTTCATTTAGAAGTTTTCCTCAAAATTTTCCTTTTATAGGGTTTTTAGACAAGTGTGAGAGTCCAATTTTAATTTTCTTGTATGTGATTTTTTAAAGTTACTCTTTGCGATCTGCACTTAGGCCAGAAAGTTTTCTTGGTTTTGACTTGTTGATATTTTTCCTCTTTTCTTTGTGAGCATTCAAATGAAAAGAAAAAACTTGTATTTCTTTGTTGGTTAAAAAGTGTTGTTTTGCATTAGTAACCAGGGAAAAGTCTTTTCTTTCATAAGTTATTGATGGTTTACTTAGATCATAAGTAGCTCATAGTCGAGTGAGATCCTTCTTTGAGTTTGTTGTTCAAAGATCTTAGAAAAAAATTTAAGTTTGAAAAGTTGTTTAAGAGTTAAGTGAAGTAAAGGTTTTTGTTTCCAACTTTCTATTTATTTCTCTTTCGTCTTTCAAACATCACTAGTTTCACTTTCATAAACTTTGACTTAATACAAGCCATAAAAAATTATGCTAAATCTAGAATTAATTAGAATTTTTATGTTTGTAGGGTCAACCAAGTAGTTTAGGGTTAGGGCCTTGAATTAGGTTGGAGAGGAAACTCTTCAAGGCCATTAAAATCAAACATTGGAGTCTAAGTTAGGGATTTTCAAAGTCCAGTATCGTGAAAGTTATCCGGGAACCCCCTCTAACATAGGGGATAAACACAAGGTCATGTGTGGAAAGGTAGCAGAGATAACCCCTCCAAAGTTGGAGCAATTGTAGTGGAGAACACATATAGAGGGCTTGTCTTGGGATTCTGTCGATTTCATTTGCCATGGGGATTCATGGGTCTCGAAATTGTTTGAGTTCCTCATTTGTCTTTTGGACCACTTTCTTTTGATACCCTTGACAGGTTTTGGGCTCGATACCCTACTCATTGTGGTCTACCTGACTTTCGACTGTACCCACCTGGTGACTGTTCATGCACTGGAAACCTAGTTGTCTATCTTTTTAGGGACATACACAGGTGACTGTGGGGTTATACCGCAGTACCTAGGACAAACATCGGGCCACACTTTGCAGAGTATACCTGAAGGGTGCTTCCGTGTTTGAGTTACACTTGCACCAATAAGTTTCTCTAGTGTTGGTTTTTGTAACTATTCTTCCAATTAGTTTAGTGTTTGCTTGTTTTATCTTATAGGGACTTTTTTAGTGTGTGTTGATTTTTGAACGAATAGACAACCCTATAGTGTCTTTGATATTCTCACATAGTGGAGGATCATGAGCTCCACCGGTCACGAAGGCTTCTGGGCCTATCTCCGGTTACACTGGAGCCACCCCCGGTGTTGTTCCTGAGTTTATACTTTAAGGCTGTAAAGTATATCGTTAAGGCATCCGTAAAGGTAAAGGTAATTAAAGGATAAGAATAAAAAGGAATGTTAAAGAAGAATCAATTTCTCAACTGTCTCTGTCTAGCTTCTCGTTGTTCTTGGATGTTGATATCTCTCTCAATAGCAGCCCATGAATGTTCTAATTCAGCCCGGTTAGTCGTTGTTTGTAGAATGGTATTAAATATGTTTAAATCAATACTATTTTGATCTTGGAGACTAGGTTCTATGTTGGGTTGTCTGCTATTTGGGACAATCATGGGGGAATAAAATTTTATTTAGTTCTGAAAGAATTTGATAAATTGTTACTTCGGTTTCCTAAGAGATGAGAATAGGAAAAATAGTTTCAAAATTCAAAGTAATAACATAAATACAGTTGAGGCCATTTCCTGGACATGAAACAATTTGAGAATCATAAAATAACAAAGAAATACTACGGAAAAATATGAGGCTTTAATCAATAAAGAATCTCATATTGTAACAAGAAATAAAGAAGAAGATGAGATTTCTAATAAAGAGTTAAATATTATGTTTCAAATGATTCATAGGTCTTAAAAGTACTAATAGCAATTTCAGAGGAAAAACTGCAAATAATTTGATAACCAAATCAATCTAAACTATAAAAGATGTATAAAATAAACTTCAAATTTATCATTCATTAGAAAGACATTGAAAGGGAAATATAGAAAACTATGGTAAACAAGGTTAAAGAACACATAGCTACAAGTTTGCAGGATTCAGAATCTCGTCTGTATCGTATATCACAGTGGATTGGAAAACTCTTAATACAATTGGCTCTCTCAAAAAACCAAAAGCCCTTTCTCAATCTTCTCAAAATATATTTATACATGATCATCAAATATTTTCCCGTTGGTGATTAACCAACTTCCTAAGACTACGGTTACATGAATGAATCATGTCAAACCATTTACATTTCTTTAATAATTTCTAATGATGAAAATATTCAAAAGAGTACTTTTATGTTTGTGTTGATGAATTTCCTTTTTCTGCCTCAAGACAATGAACACATTTTCCCAAAAATTTTACCAAAAATCTTGGAATGTCTGGTATCTATTTTGCCTCAAATATGAAGAATATTTTATGTAATTCAGGAAAATGATCTTCTATTATCTTCCTCATGAACTTAATAGTTTGCAACTTTAAGTTTGGTATCACCATCCACTTGTCGATTTTGGAGATATTGATTACTTTAATTTTTTGGATCTCTACCTTCATTTCCTCCAAATCTTCCTTGAACCTTAGGTGGTGCTTGACAATGTTAATCTCACCTAATAACCCAGGACAATCATTTTTTACAATATTCAATGAAGCCTTTTCTAAGAGATCAAAAATCCCTTGATAATCATCATTGACATCTCTGGTTATTCTTTTATTTTCGACCGGGTCTACTTCCCACACTTTGAGTATTACATCTCCTTTAACTTGTTCTAAAACGGATAGTTTTTGAATCTTTTTGAACTCTTCGTTTGTTGAAAAGGCTACTTCTTTTTGGAAAGTCATTCTGGCTGCTTTCACTTCTCTTTCTTTCTGGAGAACATTCTCCAAAGATTTATTTAATTCTTGAAAGTAATTATGGACAACTTCTATATTTAAAAACAGTTTATGTTGTTCCTCTTCTATTTTCCAATGTATTCCCAATACCCGAGCCTGGAAAATTTCAAGCTCTACCACTTGATTTGAAATAGAACTAATCATATCTTGTAATTGTTTATTTACTTCCTCGTTCTTTAGGACTTGTGTCTGGGTGACCTTTATTATTTGATTTGCTTCCTCTAAGATTGTTTTGATTTTCTGAATCTCTTGAATATCTTTTAATCTAGCTTGTTCTAGACCCTTTTTTATTCCCCAACTAATATTTCTTTCAGTTTCTTTCAATTTACCCTGTAGCTAATCTATCATTTGGTCTTTTTGTTCCAACATGGTTGTCAAACTACCCACAAAATATAAATTTGTTGATGCTAAAGCTCCCATCGTGCCTTCTATCTTTGTGGCAAATTCTCCATATTTAAGTTTCTTTCCATCTATAATGACGCCATGATTTTTAACCATCCCATATCCTCTTGGATGGATTTCCTATTTCAATATTGCCTTTCTCTTTTTACTGAAAAAATAATCTGATGAAGGAATCTCATCCCTAGAAATTGGCTTCAGATCACTGACATTGAGAGCTCCCTTGTGGGGGTTTCCATAAGTGGACTATGTTAGTGCTCTGTAAATTTCCATGAGGTTGTTAGAAAGAAGAAATCTATGAGAGGTAACTTTATCCAACCACTTTTGAAGATGGGATCTAGCCCTTCCAACTTTAGAGAGGGATCTCTCTATATTGATTCAGATATGTTTCAAAACTTTTAAATATTAGGCTAGATAAATAGATAAGTCGATCTTATGTCATAGTGTTGTTGAGTTGGTTGAGATAGTCTACACATTCATTGGGCTATGGGGTCCGTGTCATAAAGATGAAATCCAAACCAGAAAAAAAAAGGAACCTTTCACAGGGCGAGATAATATAATCATTGGATTCTTTAGTAGCATAAATGAGGAATAGAAGAAAGATGATAAAGACAATTGCAATGAAGAAGCAATTAAGAATTTCTTTATTGTAAAATGAGAAGATAAACACTTAAATATTTTGAGTCAGAAACAGGGTATACGAGATAAATCCTGCAACTTTCATTACTTCCAAAGATTAGATTTAGAAAACAATATGATAACAAATTGAGAATAACATTTAACTTAGAAAGAACAACATCACCAGTGAATACATGCAAGAATCCTATAAAAGTGCCTCTTTTTATTAGTGGAATATCTCCTCAAAAATATTACAGTCTCATAGCTTGCTGGGTGTGAAGATCAACAACCCTCAATACTTCAAAAGATGAAGTATTTATAACTCAAAATTACAAACGATCTTGTCATTAATGACCAGAACGTGCTAAATCGATTTTTAGCCTAAATAACTTAACAAATTTCCTAAATCTAGGAACTGCTTGATGATGTGGTGTAACTGCATGTTGATTTCTGGGTGGGCCGTTGATGAAGCCTCTGTATGACCTCATTTGACTGGACAAATGACTGGACTGGGGCATCTCATATGCTACTCAATCAGATCATAGAGTTCCTCTCATAGAAGATGACTGGGCACGTTGACTTTGAGTAGCCTTTGAAACACTTCGTCCATTTATGTGTACTTGGCGAAGGTAGGTTTGGTGACAAAGATGTATCGAATCTCATGTTGAAGAATGATGTCCCATTGAAGTGCATCTAGAAATGCCTTGCCAGTGACGCTGCCTTGAAATCTTGCAAACTTTGAATTGTCCTTAGCCACATCGGCCAGTCTCTTCTTGTAGTCTTGGAGTGTCATCAATTACTCATTGATTACCTTTATACCAAGAAGACCTTTCTTCTGTAGAGACTCAATCTTACTAAAGAATATGTGTACCCCTAGGTCCATGGCCTAAACATTTTCTTCTAGCTGAAGCATTAATCCTCTCTTGGTCAAAACTCTTTTGACCTCAAGGATAGTCTCTGTTCTGTCTTCAATTTTAAGCTCTTCCAGCTCTTCCCTGGTCTTAGAATTTAGGAACTTGATGATCTCATTCACCTATGTTGGCATCTCTCCCAATTTTGATCTGATCTTCTCAATGGCTTGTTTTCTTCTCTGCACGAATTCATTCTTCTCAAACATGATATGTATCATGGGCCATATCTCATTCATGGACTTGGTGATGTCTGTCCATACACTTTCTTTAACCTCGGCCAAAGTTTTTCCTGCCACTGTTTGCTTCTGGAGCTGTTGTAACTATTGTTTGAGCTGATTTGTCACCTGCTTTTCCTTAGAGAGGCTGCTCTTAAAGGAAGATTTGAGTTCCTGAAGGTTTTCAATCTCCTTTTTGAGCCTATTGATCTCTGTTTTCTGTAGATTCATCTTTTCCATAGACTCAGCCAGGTCAGAAGTCTTTTCCAGGGATGTCAGTGGAGTCGCGGATGGGACTTCTGTCACTGATGTTGTGCTCAATCCCAAAATTGGAATGGAACTCAATGGAATGACTTCCATTGGCTTCATCTGTTCTTTCTCTTTCACCCGTTTCTCCATTTCAACATCCATTTCCTTAAGTTGTGCGTTCTGCTCCATGAGTAGCTTGATCATTTCATATTTCTCTCCTTCTTTCTCTGCTATTTCCTTCGCCTATGAATCCTCTGTGGGTGGGAGATTCAATTGTTTCCTTAAGGAGTCTATGTCAACATTCTTCATTTTAATCATCTCGTCAACTTCTTTCACGTTTGAAGGATCGTAACCGATCGTGAGGACCAGTTTCTCCAAAGTCTTGATCTTGTTGTCCTTGGAAAAGGACGATATCTTCTCTAACTTGAGAGCAGGGTTGAGGGAGTGAGATGTATAGAGAGAGAAGGGTTGAGGGAGTGAGAGGTAGAGAGAGATAAAGAGAAAGATGTGAGGGAGGGAGAGAGAGAAAGAGAAAGAGAGAGTGGCGAGGGAGGGAGAGAGAGGGATATGGGTTGAGGGGGAGAGAGAGAGAGAACTAGAAGGGTTGGTGGGAAATAGAGGGAGGGGGAAGGGTAATATGTGTGTGTGTGTGAGAGAGAGAGAGAGAGAGAGATAGGGGAAGAGGAGATATATTGAGGGGAAGAGAAATAAAAATGTAGATATAGAGAGGGAGCGAGGGGGAGAGGGAGGGAGAGAGAGGAGGAGTCATAGAGAGGGAGATAAAAGGAGGAGAGTGTGGGGGAGTTCAAGAGAGGGAGGGAGAGAGAGAGAGAAATAGGGGGGAGAGGGAGAGACAGGGGAAGAAAGAGAGAGAAGGGTTGAGGGAGGGAGAGAGAGAAAGTGAGATACAGGGAAAGAGAGGGTTCGACGAGAGAGAGAGAGAGAGAAGGGTTGGTGGGAAAGAGAGGGAGGGGTGAGGGAGAGATACATGGGGGATATAGGGAGAGAGAGAGAGAAGGGGTGGGAGACACATGGGAGAGAGAGAGGCAAGGGAGGGAGAGGCAGAGGAGTTGAGGGAGATAGAGAGAGAGGGAGGGGTTTGAAAGAGAGAAAGAGAGGGTGGGAGGGGTGAGAAGGGAGAGGGAGAGGGAGAAGTGGGGGGGGGGAAGAGAGTGAGAGGGAGAGGGAGCGAGAGATATGGAAATAGAAGGGGGGAGGGGAAGTGGAGAGAGAGAAAGAGAGAGAGATTCCAAGAGGGACAAAGAGAGGGATCATGAGAGGTATGAGGTGAGAGGAGAGAAAAGAGAGAGATGGAGAGACAAGTAGAGTGAGAGAGATAGAGAAAGGGAGAGGGAGAGAG
>ML848267.1:6182-16875 GCA_009831015.1 Picea engelmannii | reverse complement strand
GGGAGGGTGCAAGAGGGATATAAAAGGAGAGGGAGTGTTAGGGTCCTAACCCACACATAGATAGAACAACATATTTGGATGAAATAAAGGTGAATATTAATAAGGCCTTTTAATAAAATAGAATAAGGCGGATGTATGAAGAACTAATAGAAGCTTCTGCTTCTAGAAGGATCTTCCTCTAGATGCTTCTTTTTATTATAAATAGGATTCGAGGATATGAGAAACCTAGCTTGGATATTATTGTAATAGAGCTCTGTTGAACTGGAGGTTTCCCCCTTGAAAAGACCCATGAACTTTGATTTCAAATTCAAAGTGTTATTTTTGTTGTTATTCTTATATCATTTCAGTGTTATTGTGGTGAATGTTCTGGTTATATTGTTGTTATTATTCCATTACTAGCATTTTATTTCAGTTCTGCATACATTTTGTGTTTGGTATATTACAAGTGGTATCAGAGGACTTTCCTCGACATAACATGTGGGATAATTTATTTTTTTTAGGGTAGAGACATATTCCAACATATTTAAGCCACATATATATGTCTTTACACGCATAAACCCATGGTTGAGGGATTCATACACACAGGAAATACAAGTGGTAATTAAGTGCACATCTACTTCCCACCCTTGTAACCCCTGTTGGTTCCCCTTCGACTAGTAGTGCATTATATGGAACCTCTGTATGGATCAACCTAGATTACTTGAAGCCCTCTTTAGATAAATTGATCAACCGCCTAACTATTATAGTGTCACTGAGAACAAAACTCGGGAAGATACTCTCTAGTACTTGGGTAGTCGGGTAGTACGAGTAAGGGTATGGTCTATTCTCCTTAGTTAGTGCCCTGAGATATTGGGCCGAGTACTACTGTTGGACCTCGCAGGTATATCAGAGAGTTATAGCACAGGGAAAATCGTTGTCTGTAGAACCCTTGAATACCTAACCCTTGGGGGATAGAAAAATAAAGAAATTAAAATAAACAAGATCTATTGTCGCACAACTGTGTTCAGGTTGCCAAGTAAATACACATTTCTTTCTGGTTAAGCATTTGGACATTCCCTCTCTGAATTATTCTTTAGACCAGAGTATAACTCTATTAAAACAAAAAAAAAACAGCAAAAAAGGTCTACAATTTTTTTCACCATTATTTGAGTCATAGTCCATTGGATTCATCTCTTCTCCCTTATCAAATTCATCCATATAATTTTTTTGGCCAAAATTGTTTACCCCACCCACCCCTCCCTTTTCAGTTTCCTCATCCTCATGGCCCATACTTGTAGCCAAGACTTGGAATCTCGCTTCAACACCTTGCAATATGGTCTCATTGAGACCGAACAAGAAGTGAAACAACTTAGTGCCAATGTTTCCACCATCAATACAACCATGCAGTCGTCAATGGGGGAAATCAAACAAGACCTCACCACCCAGCTTGAATCAGTGTTTTCAGAACTCTGCAACAAATTTCATATCCCTACAGATAACCCTTCCTCTTTCTCACCTCCAAATACTGAAGGTGAACATTCCTCTCATTCCAATACCTTGTAGAAACATCACTTTCAACGTGGCCTATGCCTTTCGCTGGTGGATGTGAGCAAATTTGATGGCTCTCACCCCATTGGTTGGGTAACCGAAATGGAAAATTAATTCTCTTTATACGTCATTACAAATGACTTGGCCAAACTTCAATATGGTGTTCTCCATCTAGATCAAGAACATTGGCAATGGTGGAAATGGAGAAAAACTTCTCGTCAAGGGTATATTGCTTGGACACACTTTGTGGTAGAGATTTATGAATGCTTTCACACTGACAAAGTTGAAACAATTAGGAACAATTGTAATAGACCTCAATTTCATCATAAAAAAAAAAAAATCTTCTAAGGTACATTAAAACTCTAAAACTGTAACACATACTCATAATTAGCGAAATACCCATTTAATCCTATTGTGAAACTCTGATACCTAAAGTATTCACCTTCCCTTTCCACATATAACAGACTCAACATCCATAGTTTTCCTTTAAACTTTTGCTTAAGTCCTAATAAGTTTTGCAAGGAGATTAAAAGGTTATCCTTTGGAAGAAGGGAAATACATGACCCTAGGACTTAGGGCCCTGGATTCTTTGTAAAACATAGATGCACAACTTTAGACTCCAAAACCATGAATAATACTTTGTGGACATAGTAAGGGTGTCATACTTTAATTGTTTCATCGTTGCACTTAACTATTTGGCTTTCCCTAGGTAAATATGACCTTGATGACTCCCTTGGTAACTACTTGTAGATAGAGAGTCTTTTATTCACGCGCAACCTAAGTTCTAGTTAATAGAAAAACTCTAAGAAAACAATTGGTTAATCTTCCCAGTTTAAGGCACAATGTAACTACCGGTACTAACCTGACTAGAAGTAATCAAAGGTTGATATTTTTTGAATGTAGGGTTTCGAGGAGGCTCACCCTTGTCTTCGTGAAATAAATTAAAATGACAGGAGGTTGACAGTCGAGAGTTAATATCTGACTAGCCATTAATGGAGGTGGATGAGGGATGGGAGCTGACCCTGTACCCTCATCCAATCCAAACACACTAAGTCACTCATATCACATGGAGCATTCTCGGTTGTACTCTTCGCATTCAATAAGAGTGGGGTTCAGGGTTTTAGGGTAACCATAGTTGTCTGATGTCATTCTAAACAAACCTGTTCCAAAAAAAAATACCTTACACTTTCCTTGTGCTTATGGACCTCTCTCAGTGTGAGGAGGATGGTGGTAATGAGCAACTTCGAGGATTACTCCTCCTATTGGTAAGCGTCTAATTCTAAAGATGAAATCCTTAATCAAATGCTCTACAAGGTCACTCCAACTTATTGCTATTTATAATTTCGACTGTGCTTTGCTATAACCATGGCTCTGGACTTTATTAGGTTAGGGTTTCATATGTGAACAATTCTATGCTTAATTTCCAATACGTGAATCACTTGGGCATGCCTTGAATTTCATCACTAAGCTGGTTGGGCGTCTCGTAAGAAAGTTATTCTCGGGTTCTCAGTTGTACGACTATTTGAAGAAAACGTTTGATTGTACACTTCTTGTTTAGGGTCTTCCCATAAAAAGGGTTGGTATTCGGTCTGAATCTTAAGACAAAGCTTATACTTTGAGAAACATACTGAGGGAGATTGGGGTTTATGTCGTTGTTTCTCCTCCTCTTACAAATCAGAATGCATTTGAAAGGGTAAGAACAACTGGGATTTTCGGCACTGTGTTGTGTCTGTATCTAAGCTAAATTACAGAGCCAAAATAGATTTTAGTGATATTGTTTATTGGCCTGCAACATCTCATCCTTACATTTCATTTCGAGTTAAATGTTGTTTTATACTTGTCATATGACCTATAGATATATGTTTAGCATTCGAATAAACATCCTTTAAAATTTTCTTCTGGTTATTTACTGGTCCATAAAGGTAATGGTGGGCCTCTTTGATTTTTTTTGTGAGGGTACCCACCAGGGAGATTTTGGGCCCCTCCTCCCTTCTCGGCCTAGGAGGGACATGGTTAATTGTAGTGGTGAAGGATGTCGAACCCCTCCAACTACAAATGAGTATTACTTCGACTATTTTTTTAATACTAACTTATATATTCCTATCTCTATTTATCAAGACTATAATGATTTCTTTTGCAATGTATGAGGTTTCAGTCACACAAAGATATGAAGTGCAATTTCAATCACCCGTGCAAAAGGTATTCAGGTTTTTCTCTACCCCTTCCAAGAAGCTTAGGCGTTCATGGTAGAAGAAAGGTTTATCCCACTGTGGTAGAGATTGTTCATTTGCATACTATTTATATTTCTGTAAAAAAATGTTTTCAAGGTCTAATACGAGAGTTGACTGTAAAACTAAAGGGGTTGACCGAAGGCTTAGTTAGGTTTTCTTTTACCGACCTCTGTCTTCACATTTTGGAATGGAAAAATACGATCTAAATTTTCTTATTATATTGGAACTCCTCATAGTTTATATTCTTTTATTCCTGTAACTTTACCTTTAAATTTAACATCGTATGCCTTCGACAAACTAAGATTACTAGGTGTGAAATCCTTTCTTATTTATTGAGGTAACATTTAGTCTGTGTTTGCAATTAGTTTTGCAGGCTACTTGATATATTCCGAGATGTATTCAAATATGTTCCTAAATTTCCTTACTTTCGTATATACAAATTTTCTGAAATTATATATTACTTCCGTTCACAAAGGGCTTGATTGGATCTATACATTAAGTAATTATACATGCTTGAGTCTACTTATATATAAAAAAAAGGATTGAGAATTCCCGACTCTGTACACTATATCTAGATTATTTCTTTATACAAATTGTCATTGTATATAAATTTGTTCGCCCTACTTTGGTTCTTCGGTGTGGTATGGTATGTCAGTTAGGTTTTTCATCTAAAATTATTGAAATATGTACAACTCTTTATAATGTTAAAATGTCTTTCTCAGCAATCTACGATAACAATTGATAATAAGGAAAATGAATATGTATATAAAAAATGTTCCCTATAGTTCCTATCATTTCGTAAATATTCTTGTTATCATAATTGCATGTTTGTTTGAAATGATTACTTACATAATGTAGGATAGGTTTGTACATGTATAAGTATATACTTATAATTTCTGTTATCAACATTGAGTCTGAATTCTTCTTCTATCGTGCTCATGTCGAGTGCCAACCAAGAAAATAGACATACCTATATATGTATATATCTATATGAAATACATCCATGTATATATATACATATAGGAGGTTAGTACTCCATACTAGTTCCAACATAAGTATATATATATATATATAGTAGTAATCTAGTCTATAGAATAAATTCTAGAATTGGCCACATGTATTCTTCATGTAACACAAGTAAGGAAAAGGAAATTCATTATTCATTATGTGCTTTAAGTCAACAAAAAATATTCAGTACTAAGTCTGGTGACATTCTGTAATTTTTATGCTTCACAAGAGTGAACATAATTCATCCATAATATTATTCCAAACCTAAATGACAGATACATTCCAATAAACCAATTTAGTCATTCTAAATAGATAAGGAGATAGAATGCATATCTGGATCGATTCATAGGGAGACAAAGGGAACAACCACATTCCTCCCAACTGTAGGACAAGGTCGCCAAATCACTTGCCCAATCCATCCCCTAGCCTGACCATGAATCCATGAGGGCTAACTCAGAAAACTCCTCCTCTACAATGTCTTTCAGTTTTAGCAGACTCCTCTTGCCTCACACTCAATCAGTAGTGTTCATAATTGCAAGAACAAAACACAATAGTCTCTTTCCCCCCCGCATACTAGGTAGCGTCCTGCCTCCTCACATGTGTTATTTAACAAAATGATCCTTTTGCCTAGGTCTTTCATTCCCCCTTGGGAATTTTTGCAACTTTCTAAATCCCTTATTTTCAGGGGCTACCGATGGCCAAATATCTGATTTTCCACTTGTAACAATCAGCCCAGAGGTAGTTCTAACATGTTCCCCACTCATGGAGTCATGGTCAACTGATTTTAACATGGTTGTTCCATTTGTCCTCCTGCAATCAATATAAAACATTATGTTTTCATACAAGTGTCATAGTCAAATAGTTAGTTGGGTCAAATCAGATCTTTTCCCAACAGTCGTAATAATTAATTACAATTATCAAATTCAAAATTTGGAATTGCCATAAATGGCAAAAAAAAATCCAAATTCAAATTTACTAAGAACAGTATAATTTTCCAACAATTTTTTTAAATTTCAAAAATACTTTATTTTTAGAGATGTCACAATAGTGGAAGACTTTATAGCTTCCTTTGAGTGCCTGGATTTTAGAATAGAGGGCATGTATGATGCTTTTTTATGAGAGTGTTTTATGAGTGGCCTCAAGGAATAAATTCGGGCCCATGTCCTCATGGCTCGACCTGAGAGTTGGGTGGAGGCTACCAAAAGAGGTAAAGAAGCACAATAGGTTGTATCTGGTCAAAACTGCAAACCCTCCTTTATCCCTCACCCTAAACCAGTAAATCCCACTACTCCCTATACTCCACTAAAGATCCAAAAATTGATGGTGGATGAAATGGTTGAATTCCAACTCAAAGGCCTTTGTTATAACTGTGATGGAAAATATTTCCCAGGCCATAAGTGTAAAGAACAAAATATTTGTATGGCCATCTCTGATGAGGTTTCAGAAGAAGATGAAGAAACTCCCTCTGTGTCTGAGTCACCTGAATCCACTGACATAACCCCTCCCTCAGACCCTCCTGAAGTAGAACCGGTCATTTCCCTCAATGCTCTCACTAGATTCTCTGCTCCTCAAACCCTCAAGCCAATCGGTTACATCAAGCATCAGAAGGTCATCATTCTGGTAGATAGTGGCAGGAGCCATAATTTTCTTCATCATTGCATTTCCCAAGAAACTCATTGCTACATCCATGTCATCAATAATTTACAAATCATGATTGCCAATGGAGGTTCCATGAAATATGGAGGGAGTTGTGAAAAATTG
The DNA here is from genome assembly GCA_009831015.1 of Picea engelmannii. NCBI lineage: Eukaryota > Viridiplantae > Streptophyta > Pinopsida > Pinales > Pinaceae > Picea > Picea engelmannii. The sequence continues at coordinate 10,348 of ML848267.1, read as the reverse complement.
TGTCTCTAAATTGGTCACTACAACCTGAAATCCCATATGTTTTCTATCGACATGGGAGGCTTTGACATTGTGTTGGGTGCAGACTGGATAAGGACTCTGGGTCCCATTCTCATGGATTTTAAAGACTTAACCATGCAATTCGACCAGGAGGGCCACCAATATAAGTTCCAAGGAATCACCGTCAATTCACCTAAGATCATTAGTTCCCATCACATCAAAAAGATGCTCAAAAAGGGTCATTATGGTGTTATCGCCTAACTCCATGCCATACAAGAAACAGAGACACCCTCGGTACCACAAGACCTCCAAGCTATCCTTTCTAAACATAAATTGGTATTTTCCACTCCCCAAGGCCTCCCTCTTTCCCATGGTTTTCATGATCATTCCATTCCCCTTGTACCCAGAAGCCTTCCTCCCAATATTCATCTGTATCATCACCCCTTTTCCCAAAAAAATGAAATTGAGAAAATGGTCCACGAACTCCTTAATGCAGGCATTATCCACCCTAGTACGAGCCCCTACTTGTCTCCTATGGTCATGGTCCTAAATAAACAAGGTTCTTAGTGAATGTGTCCTAACTTCCGTGCCCTCAAAAAACTTACCATCAAAGACAAATTCCCTATTCCTATCATTGATGACCTCCTTGATGAATTGAGTGGCACCCAATTCCTCACTAAACTAGATCTTCATTTAGGATACCACCATATACATATGAAATCAGTAGACATTCCCAAGACTTCCTTTAGAACTCATGAGGGACACTATGAGGTTTTGGTCATGTCCTTTGTCTTGTGTAATGCCCCCTCCACCTTTTAAAGCCTCATGAATCATGTCTTCTGTCCTTTTCTCTACCATTTTTTCTTAGTTTTCTTTGATGATATCCTCATCTATAGAAAAACTTGTATAGAACATCTTTCTCATGTGGATCAAGTTCTCCATCTTCTCTCTCAGCACCAACTTTTCCTGAAACAGTCTAAATGAGCTTTTGGTGCCTCAGAAGTAGAATACTTGGGTCATCTGGTTGGCAAAGATGGCATCAAGGTGGATCCTAAAAATATTGAAGCTATGCAAGACTACCCTCACCCAAAGAATCTTAAGATCTTGTGTGGATTTCTAGGCTTAACAGGGTATTATCGCAAGTTTGTTAAGAATTATGGGAAGATTGCAACATCTATCACCGCTCTCCTAAAAAAGAACTCTTTCACTTGGACTCGAACCGTTGCTCAATCTTTTCATACCTTTAAGATGGCCATGTGCACCACTCCAGTACTCACCCTTCCTGATTTCACAAAGACCTTTGTGTTGGAATGTGATGCCTCTAGGAAAGGAATTGGTGTTGTTCTTATGCAAGAGGTTCAACCTTTGGCCTTTACCAACAACCAACTATCTGAAAGAAATCTGGGCAAATCCATCTATGAAAATGAAATGTTCTCAAGTATGGATGTTGTGGATCTATGGCGTCCTTATCTATTGGGGCAATGTTTCCAAATTAAGACCAACCATCAAAGCCTCAAGTATTTTATGGAACAACGCATTTCCTCCCTAGAACAACAAAAATGGGTGACTAAACTCTTTGGATATGATTATGATATAATTTATAAGAAAGGAAAATACAATGTGGTTGTAGATGCACTTTCTCAAAAATATGAAGACAACAGATCCCTTTTTTCTCTTTCATTCATTGTACCAGATTAGCTCTAGGTGGTTTGCTAGGAATGGCTACAAGATCCCAAAAGTTCGTAGTTGATCCACCAATTGTAGTCCAAGGCACTAGCTTCCCGAGGGTACTATTGGATCTAAGAGGAAATTTGATACAAAGGCCGTTTGTATCTAAGCAAACAATCAAATCTTAAATCCACGGTACCTTTTGAGCTTCATGCTACACCCACAACAGGGCACTCTAGGTTGACCAAAACCTATGACAGGGTCAAACGTTCCTTTTTTGGGGATGGTATGAAACATGACATTCGTAATTTTGTAGCTGAATGTGATGTGTGTCAATGCAACAAGGGAGAAACATTCAAATCATCGGTCACACTACAACTGTGCTCGATTCCACCTACTATTTGGAAGGATATCTCTATGAATTTTGTTACCGGCTTACCCAAATTGGGAAACAAATCCGTCATCGTGGTGGTTGTTGATCGCCTTTCCATGTATACTCATTTATTTTCCCTTCAACACTCGTTTACACCATCCACGGTGGCTCAAATCTTCATGGATCAAGTCTTCAAGCTTCATGGCATGCCACACTCTATTGTTTATGATCACGACCCAACTTTCACAAGAAATTTTTGGCAAGAACTGTTCAATATACAAGGCACCAAATCACATCTCATCACAACTTATCCTCCCCAGACTGATGGCTAAACGAAAGTTGTCAACATGTGTTTTGAAACATATTTGAGGTGTTTTTCCTTGGAAAAGAAAAAACAGTGGGCTCAATGGTTACCTCTAGTTGAATGGTGGTACAACACTTCATACCATACAACTACATGCATGACTCCTTTTGAAGCGCTATATGGACAGAAGCCACCTTCATTTCTCTCATAATTATCGGGTGCCTCGAAGGTCCAGGCAGTTACAACTCGAGAGGCTATTCTTTGTACTCTCAATGACAATTTGGTCATGGCAGAGAATCGCATGAAGAAACAAGCAAATCAAGGTCTCTCTGAATGTCAATTTGCAGAACAGGATCATGTGTTTGTTCGACAACAACCTTACAAGAAAACTTCCCTCAAGGTCGAGCATTGTCGGGAGATACCACCCAAATTTTATGGTCCTTATATCATACTCAAGTGTGTGGGACAAGTTTCCTATCAGTTAGCTTTGTCCAACAATTTGAAGCTACATCTTGTTTTTCATGTTTCATGCTTAAAGAAGGTGATTGGAGAAAAGTGACAAATTCAAACCAACCTTCCTAAGTTAGCTAAAGAAGGATCCATTTGGCTACAAGAAGAAGCAGTTTTGGACCATCGTGAGAGTTTCCTATGTCAGAGAACCATTAATGAAGTGCTAGTACATTGAAAAGATACAACTCTAGAAGACGCCACTTGGGAACCATCTACCATTTCGAAACAGTTTCCTCATCTCAATAATTGAGGACAAGGTTGTTTTTAAGGGCGCGGACATGTTAGGGTCCTAACCTGCACATAGGTATAAAATATGTTTGGATGTAATAAAGGTCAATATTAATAAGGAATTTTAATAAAATAGAATAAGGCAGATGTAAGAAGACCTAATAGAAGCTTTTGCTTCTAGAAGTATCTTCCTCTACATGCTTCTTTTTAGTATAAATAGGAGTAGAGGGTATGAGATCCCTAGCTTGGATATTATTGTATTAGAGGTTTTCTCAACTAGAGGTTGCTCAGTTGAAGAGGCCTGTGAACATTTCTTTCAGATTCAAAGTGTTATTTCTATTGTTATTCTTATATCATTTCAATGTTATTGTGGTGAATGTTCTGGTTATATTGTTGTTATTATGCCATTACTAGCATTTTAGTTCATTCCTGCATACATTTTATATATTGTATACTACAGGGAGAGATGGGGGGAAGAGAGGGAGAGGGAGAGAAATAAAGAGAGAGAGGTCGAGGGAGAGGGAGACAAAGAGGGAGGGATAGGGAGAGAGTGGTGGGGAGAGAGATATAGAGAGAGAGGGGGAGAAGAGGATGGAGAGGAAGTGGGAGAAAGACATACGGGGAACGAGAGAGAGAGGGAGTTTAAGGAAGAGGAAGAGGGAGAAAGAGAGAGAGGGAGTGGGAGGAAGAGGGAGAGGGAGAGATAGAGAAAAAGGGAGAGAGAGAGAGCGAGAGAGATAGTGAGAGAGGGAGGGGAGAGAGAGAGGGAGAGAGAGAGGAAGGGATTGAGGGAGGGAGGGAGATATAGAAAAATATGGAGGGAGAGAGATAGAGAAAGAGGAGCGAGATTGAGGGGAAAAGAAATAAACAGGTAGAGAGAGAGTGAGGGAGCAAGGTGGTGTGGGAAAGAGGGGGAGAGAGAGGGAGAGAGAGTGGGGGGGAGAGGAGGAAACTGAAGGGTAATCAGAGAGAGGGTTAGAAAAGCGGGAGAGAATGGTGGAGTGATAGAGAGGGGGAGATAGATAGAGAAGAAGTGGGTGAGGGAGAGTGAAATACATGGTGAGAAAGAAAGAGAAGGGTTGTGGG
>ML848266.1:35085-57727 GCA_009831015.1 Picea engelmannii | reverse complement strand
AAAAAGGAACTGGGAGAGTTCTCTTTAAGTGTTTTTTAGACTCTCAAAACATGAAAAACCTCTGAGTTTTCTATCTTTGGACTCGTTAAACAAACATCGAAAGGCCCTTATGGGACCGAACCACTCCTTCCTAGGGTTCGTTAAATGTACTCTGAGGGACTCGTCCGAATGATGAGCTTACATTGACAAGCATATGTTATCCTCCTCAAGCTTGTGTAAAAATAAAGAGGTACTCACCAGAATAGTGGGGGAAATTTTGGGAAAGGGATATGCCTTCGCATTTGTATTAGTGGCAGTAAGCATCGCTCTTGAACATGACACCCCCTGTTTGTCATTTGAATCCGGGTTGGGAAATCCATTTGTCTCTCGTCTGACTTGCTACAAGGTCATATCTTGGGTCGTCTTTGAGTCAATGCTTCCAAGACCATTATCATGTCGTTCATATGTTCAAGAGAAGTCCAAACAAGCCCTCCATTGAGTCGGCCATCTACAGTTGTCAATTATTACCGTGTCGGCCATCCCTATGTCCATTTCAAATCATATTCATACTTTGACTTACCTTAAAAATCTGTTACTTATTTCATGTCATTGATGGGGGATACATCAAGGCCCTCCCGTGACGAGTCTTTTTCCGTTGACTCCAACTCATTATATGGGAATAAGACTTAGAAATCATTTAGTACCTTAGAATCTGCATGCCTTAATGGAAGGTCTCTTTTCTTTCGACAGTGGATTCACATCATTGGTCCTTGATCGAGAGATTCTGCCGAGTGTTCGACTTCGAATCATTTATTCACATTCGTTTGGATTGTACTTAGGTACATGGGGAGTCATTGACATCAATGGTGATTTCCCTCGCACTTGTTAACGGTTTTCATTAATGATCGGTAATCAAGTGGTTTCTACCATGTTCAAGTTCGACACATGTAATCACATGGCTAGATTCGTACTTTCAGACGATGGGATTGAAGACCCTGGGTCTCATCTTTTTGGTCCAGGTTGCGATGGAATATTTATGATTTGTATCGAAACATAGATCCAGTTTGTATGTCACGTGGCTATGTCCTAATCTGAGTCTTCTAACATAGATCCACAGTGTATTCCTGGTGGCTATGTAGCATTTTAGTGACATGGATCCAGGATGTATGATTGGTGGCCATGGCCTACATTTGTGATTTCATTCATTTGTGGTCTGAGCATGGGAATGCCTACCTCAGAGCTGGTATTATATTCTGCAGATGCTTGATTGTTTGCAGGTTTCCGATTAGGTGCGATCCTTGTTTCTGACACACACACGCATTTTACAAAGTATTTCAGCTGTCACAAGTTCCAACCTCATACTTTGGGGGGAATTCTGTTACACATTATTTTGGTCACTCTGGTGATGTCTCTACAGTTATGTGTTCAGACTCTCATAAGGACCTTTTGCTTGAGAAAAGTGACGAGTTCCCAGGCTACATGTATTGTAGGGTGCGAGAAACCCTGATTATTTTGTAGGCTATAACGTGTTGATAAACAATTTAATTTAAAAAATGCAAATACAAACCTCTGTATTTATAATTTATGGAGGTTGTAACAAAGGCCATTATTCGATGCTTATCATAACTCATCGCACCAGTGCAGTTGTTGTATGGATATGCACCAGGTTGTCATAATATAATTAGGTGCATCGTTAACTTTTAAAAATCATTCGAAATTATGTTTGAAGTTGTATTGTTCTATGCTTCCCAAGATGATGGTTTTGGCTCAAATGCAAGAAAAAAAATTATCATATCAAATTGATCCAGGTGGATGTCGTTGGCCACCCACATATTCATACTTGCTCAAAACAATTTTCTGGCAACTTACTATTTTTAGCAGTTTTTCGGTTCCTAAACTTCTGGGGCCATTTTGAGGGCCTAAATGAAGATTTTTCAGGATAGAGCTCCTCAAATAGCCAAAGGCTATAATTTATCCCCCAAAGAGAATCTCCTCGACAATACCTTTCCAATGAGCTATCGTGCTCCCCAAACAAAGATTGTATGCCAAAGTTATGCCCCCGAGAAGTTGATACACCAAACTACCCAAAACAGGGTCCACAAAACTGTTGGATTTTCATCTTCCGGAGTTAGGGTTTTGAACTTTCTTTATGATAAAAAGGCCTTTGGAGCCTCATTTTAAAATCATCTTCTTGTGAATGCGAGTAGCAGACACATCTCTTCTCAGAGATAAGATTCTACCATTCTAGTGAGTCTTTCACTATGTATTTTTACAGTCTTTGTACATTTTCGCTCATTAATAGAAAATTGTGCATTACTGTATCTCTGTGTTTATTGTTTCATCTCTAATACATTTCTATTATATTATTGGATATCCAAGATATTTCTGTACATTTCTTTATTATATCTTCGCTCTCATTTTGTGTTGAAAATAATCTGGATCAGTGGTATCAGAGCAGGCTGCTCTTGATCGTTTTTCAGTGCATGTCCTCGACGAGGTTTGAGTATAGAAATTTGGGTCTTGAGCTTGTCTCTCTTGAGGAAAATCTCTCTCGCATGCCCAAGAAACCATCCATGGCGGAAGAAAACAAAAATGACAGAGTAGGCGATTCTATTAATTTGTTGCTTGAGCAAGCTCTCACGCGACAGAGGGACGAAATGATGGAGAATTTTGCCCACATCCTTCAACGCCTCCCGATAACAACAGACACGTATTCATCAAGAAGCCACTTTGGAGGCACCTCGCCTTTCAAGGTACAAGTTAATTTTGATATTCCCATATTTGAAGGACAGATAGATGCAGATGCCCTATAAATCTGCTAGAAGGTTATTTCTTTGTTCATAATTTCTTAGAGAGGGAAAATATCACCTTCACACTCCTTAAGGCTCTCCCCCATGTCAAAAATTGGTGGGAAACTTACTGGGAGAAAATATCCGCAGAGGAGTCTGGAATATATGGGGTCGAGCCCACTTGGGATTGTTTTGTGGATGCGGTAAAGGGAAAATATTACTTTGTTGGCAACTATGAGGACCAGTACATGAGATGGACCACACTACGACAAGAGAGGGGCCAAGAAGTTATGGAGTTCACCAATACGTTCCATACTTTGCACACCAAGATGGGTATCAAAGATTCTGAATGACATTTGGTTCTGAAATACAGTGTGGCTCTACACAGATATATCCAAACTGAAATGTATTTTCTGGACATCTCATCACTCGATGCTGCTATTGGATATGTTGTTAAAATTGAGTAGAAATTTAAGCACCAGAACAAATGGGATTTAGGGTCTGCAAATACGCAACAACCAAAATATGATAAAGACAACCCTAACAAACAGTCTCCTGAAAACCAGTCCAAGCCACATGAAAAGAAGGGTCATGGAAAGATGAAGAAGGACACCGGAAAATGCTGTGATTTCCACAAAATCCCCTGGCACAACACAGATGAATGTTGCTCAAAATAGTCATTGGTGGCCGAGATTAATGACAAGGATCCGAACCCTGATTCAAAAAATATTGATAGAAGACAAATCATCGACGCAGACCCCACTACTATTTTCATGACCACAACAATTCAACCAGAAGAACTAACAGATCCTGAAGAGGGGGAGCGCCTTTTTCATTCAGAGATATGGGTGAAGGGGACCCCGTTGCATTTTATTGTTGATAACGGAATCCATAAGAACCTCATCTCAACAGAGGTCGTCAAACAATTGGGATTGTCGACAACACCACACCCGTAGCCATACAACATCGGGTGGCTTCTCCACGGACAAGATCTTTGTGTCAGCCAACAATGTTGATTGGAATACGACATCTAACCCTTCAAGGATGAGGTATTATGTGATGTTGCCCCACTGGATGTCTGTGATGTTCTCTTGGGCCAGACATATATGTGGAAGCACCATGCTATCTATGAGTCTCGACCCCGTAGTGTCATGGTTACTCTGGGGGTCATCTCTATAGGATACCATAGGTAGTTCCAACTACTATCCCACCTAAACAATGCCACAAGGTAGTATCTCATACTACAAAATTCAGCTTCTTCACAATATTTTCAAAAGGTGAACGAAAGGATACTGCAATCACTACAACCTCAACCAAAACACCTTCTATCCAATAGAAGTAGGTCGACAAGATTGCAACAAAATGAAAAGATTCCTTCTACACACAATCATCTCATGTAGCCCAACTGGTTGAATAGATTCAACCCCGCCAACAATAGGTTCATGACTGCCTTCCACAATCCAAGCAGTGCAACGTATCCAACAAGGCAAGCAACTCACCAAGCTTCAGATTCAGTAATCACTTTCCCCTCTCCCCCGGGAACTCAATGCAATGGAGACCATTGCTTCCTAAGGAGGGAGGATTTATCTAGGTGGATATCGATGGCCACCCACCTATTCCAACTGGCTCAAAACAGTTTTCTGGCAACTTACTATTTTTAGTAGTTTTTCGGTTCCTAAACTTCCGGGACCATTTTGAGGGCCTAAATGAAGGTTTTTTTTGGGATAGAGCTCCTCAATAGTAGCCAAGGGCTCTGATTTATCCCCCCAAATGAATTTCCTTGACAATACCTTTCCAAGGAGCTATCGTGCACCCCAAACGAAGATCGTATGCCAAAGTTACACCCCAAGGAAGTTGATACACTAAACTACCCAAAATGGGGTCCACAAAATTGTTGGCCTTTCATCTTTCGAGGTTAGGGTTTTGAATTTTATTTATGATAAAAAGGCTTTTGGAGCCTCATTGTAAAATCATCTTCTTGCGAATGTGAGTAGCGAACACATCTCTTCTTAGAGATAAGCTACCACCATTATAGTGAGTCTTTCACTCTGTATTTTTACAATCTTTGTACATTTTCGCTCATTAATAGAAAATTGTGTATTGCTGTATCTCTGTGTTTATGGTTGCATCTATGATACATTTCTATTATATTATTGGATATCCGAGATATCTCTGTACATTTATTTATTATATCTTCGCTCTCATTTTGTGGTGCCGAAAATAATCCGGATCACAAATGGCCAATTTTTTAGATTCCAACTCATTCCATATCATTGCAAGTCCTTCAAGTTCTCCTTCGTTGATTGCAATAAGTCTAGATTTTATTTATAATTCATTTATATCATTGAATTTATGTCATGTATGCAGGTGCAGTTGAATAATTGTTCATTGGATTTTGTAAGATCAAGATCCAGGATCGAGTTTAGATGCGCAAGATATTCCAGTAGTCCCAAAATTTCACAAGCTCTTATTAAGAGAATGATACCGCAAGCATATGTTTGATGAAATTGGATAGTTTCTTTACCCTACCAGTTGTAACATGCCAACTTTCAACAACCATCCCGGGTCAACGATATTACATTGTGAATTTGATCTCTTTTATGTAGACACCCCTTGGGGTGTAAGAAAAAGATGATTGAGTAATTGTATTTTAGGATTTTCAATGGAATTAATGTAAATGTATTGCTTAATTTGACATTTGTTTTATAAAGTGGTTGATTGCATGCTTATTAGTGGGAAAAAATTCATGCTTCTAATAAATTTTTGGTATAATGTTTGAACATATTAAATGCACTGTGTTACTAATATTATCAACGTAATGTTCAATATTTTTACAATTAGGATTCAAATGATGAGGGATGTGTTTACCATCTACCATTTCACCCCACTATGATGTCAAATCACAATCTTGTTGTTAAACGAGCACATCTTGGAGAGGAAACATATCGATAATGGTTTAATTTCCACTACATCCCGAGTCACCAATTGAAAACCTCTACAATAACATTGGTTCTTCACATGTTGGGGACAAAGGCAATGATATAGAGATTGGTATGGATGATTTATTAAGGGATACCCAAGCCATGGAGGGAATTTTGTATGCATTCCAACAAAATGAACTAGGGGATTACGTTGATGTCATATATACCTTCTTTGAAAGCCTGAAATTTGCTTCCACCACCCCTTTCCTAGGTCATCAAGGGTCAAGGTATACCCAACTAGGAACAACAATGTCACTGTACAACTTGAAATGAATGTATTGTATGTCAAACGCGTTTGTCTCGACACTTTTGAAGTAACTAACCATTAAGTCCCCTATTTTTTTAAGGAATCTTGTCACATAATGAAGGAAGAAAATGGTTGATTTTATTCATGCTTGATGACAATGTACATTTCTATTACCCACTAATTGCAGGTTATTAAATATAAGGTACTCCTGAGTGATAATGTCTTTCCTAATAGCCATGTAGAGGCAAAGAAAATGCTGAAAATGTTAGGAGTTGAGTACACATCATACCATGCATGTCCAAATGATTATATTCTATACAAAATAAATATGTGGACAAAGAGATATGTCCAAAATGTGGGCATGACATGTACTATAAATAAATAAAACAAGGGTAAGGCACATGGTCCTCCTCATAAGATATTGAGGCAGATGCCTATAATTCCAAGGATTCAAAGGCTCTTTCATTGCAAATAATTACCCATGTTGCAGGGGTGGCATGCCTCATATAGAAGTGAGCCAAGAGTTATGCGAATCCCAACAAATTCAATAGCCATGAAGCATATAGAAGATACATGGCCCAATAAATTCAAGGATGAAGTACATAACCTATGATTGAGCGTATCCATCGATGGAATTAACCCATATTCCCTCCAAAACACCAACTATTCTATTTGGCCAGTGATAGTGATCAATAACAATATCCCCCCATGGTTGTTCATGAAGAATGAACATCTTATGCCAACTCTTATAGTCCTGGGTAGAAGACGAGTAAAGATAATGGATGTCTACCTCCAACCACTGATCAATGAATTTAAGCAATTATGGGAATGGATAGATGTATATGATGTATCAAGACCCACCCCAATGGAGAGGTATTTTATGTTTTATGGCATATGTGCATACACCACACACGATTATCCAGGACTAGGAGTTTTCTTTGGTAAGCATGTTGATTGATTTGTTTATGTCTGTAACGTTATTTGGCATACTTAATTTGGTGCAACTATATTTTTTACACTAATGTGCTCTATATACAATAACATCGCAGGTCATGTAACAAAAGGGTATCATGGATGTAAATGTTGTGGACCTTCTATAAAGGATAGGTGGTCCAACCACCTATGAAAGTCAGTTTGAATGAACATCCTATGCTAGCTCTTATAGTTTTGGTTAGAAGACAAGTGAGGATAATGGATGTCTACCTCCAACCACTGATCAATGAATTTAATCAAGTATGGGAATGGATACATGTATATGATGTATCAAGACCCATACCAATGAATATGTATTTTACATTGTATGGCATATGTGCATACACCACACACAATTATCCAGGACTAGGAATTTTCTCTGGTAAGCATGTTGATTGATTTGTTTATATTGGTAATGTTATTTGGCATACTTAATTTGATGCAACTATATTTTTTACACTGATGGGCTCTATATACAATAACATCATGGGTTATGTAACAAAAGGGTATCATGGATGTAAATGTTGTGGACCCTCTATAAAGGATAGGTGGTCCAACCACCTACGAAAGTCAGTGTATGACTACTCAAGGGTATTTCTCATAGAAGACCACCCTTATAGAAGAGTTGCATCTGCTTTCAATGGTAAACCAAAGATAACCCATAGACCTGAAATAATGACACTGATAAATTGGATTAGGGAAGATGACACAGAGAAGGAGATGGAAATGGAATAATTGTTTGATTCAAATGGGAGACCTATGTTCAATGATCCTGAATTTTTTGACACATATGTTGAGAAAATGCCCATTGAGATGAAAATGAAATCTATATTTTATGAGCTTCCATATTGGGATCATATTAAGATTGGACACTTACTATATCCCATACATATATTCAAACATGTTTCATCTTCTTTATGGATGCACATATCATAGAATAAAAGCAACACATTAGATGTTAGGAGAGATCTGATTACTTCAAATACTAAAAAGAGACATTATCCAAGAAAAGAAGCTAGAGGAGAGGTTGGTCCCTCTTGGTATTTTAAAGAAGGTGATGTCCCATGGATTTTGAGGAAAGATGATCTTTTTATGATGAAGGATGTTATATTTGTTGAGAAAATGTTGTCATTGATGTCAAAGTGGTAGTGATGATGATGATGTGGTGGTAATGATAAGGATGTAACAATGATGATGATGATGTTGCAGTGAAAAAGGGATATTGTTTGAGTATTGAAGCCATGAATCCAAGTGAAGAAGCCATGAAGCCAAGTAGAGAAGCCTTGAACCATGAATCCAAGTAAATAATCCTTGAGATTGATTGAATTTTGAAGCCATGAAGACAAGTAAATAATCCTTGAGATTGATTGAATATTTAAGCCATGAATCCAAGTGAAGAAACCTTAAAGCCATGACGCCAAGTAAAGAAGCCTTGAAGCCATGAAACCAAGAGAAGAAGCCTTGAAGACATGTTGGTGAACCCTTGAGAATCCAACATACAATAGTCAGGCCATGAGGACAAGTCAATGTCAAAGCAAATTGAAGAAGCCCCTGAAGAAATAAATATGTGTCCACTTGAAGAAGCCTTGAAGTGCCTTGAAGGAGCCATGACATAAATGTATATAACTCCAAAGTGGTCTCCTTATGGCGTAGCTTTTAAGCATGGACCTCACAAGATGAGATAACATGTGGTTGTTTCCACATTCCCAATTTGATTTGTACACAAATGGATCCCACAAGATGTCCAAGATAAATATTACAAACCTACAGATGTCCAAGATAAATATTGCAAGATGGAGATTTTTGAAAGTATTATTTTTGGTCAATTTGGATACCCTATCTTTGAGGGAATTTTCACCCTACATAACTAACTCAAATTGAAGAAAAATATACATGGTTGTAAATATTATTCCGATACCTTTCCAATGGTATATTGAAGTTCTTTTAACTCCCTAGGAATGAGGAGATATGAATTTTTCCATTCGACAACTCAACCAAAAAATTGAGGTCGACTTAGCTAATTTTTGGGGACAAAATTACTGTAAATACAAGATAGAATTTCACATTTTTAGTGAAACCAATGAAGAGATCAAGTCTAGGGTGTGCTAAAGGTGTTGGGGTGTCTTTATGGTGTGCAAGAGAAGTCTAAAGGATTCTCTTAAGAAGGGAAAAATTCCAAAGGAAGATGAAGTCTTGTGAAGATTTGTTCTAGGGTTTTTCTTTGAAGGTGATCTTCAAAATTTTTATATAACTTTTTTTATAGAATGATTCAGATAGAGAAACTTGGAGGTGTTATGGAAGAGATAGCAAATAATATTGGGTATGAATTTTAGGTCTTGAATCATTACATTTTTGGATTTATACTCAGTGGAAGTTGAGGTTTTTACAACTAGGGTTTTCTTCTTCAAAACAAGTCATCTTGTCATTTTCATTATAATTTTTTTTGCGGGGAAGAGTCAAGGAGAGAAACTTACAGGAATTTTAGAGAAGATATTGAAGAATATTGGGTACAAGTTTCATATCCTTATTCATTATAGGTATGGAGTTATACTTGTTGGAAGTTAGGGTTTGTGACTAATCCAAGAACTAGTCCCAAACGAGTGTTCGAGATAAAACAATTATATTTGAAGCTTGGTAAGTCAAAATTGAATTCCACTTATTGAATTAGAAGGAGAATAGATCCTAATATTTGAGGTCCAAGTTTCAAAATTATAAATGGAAAATTGAGCTCGTGGAAAATCTTACAAGTTTGCAGATTTGAGGTGCAGCTCTGAGCAGTTTTGTATGTAGATTTAATAAGTGATTTTGGGATTGTATTTGAAGGTTGTGATATTGTTGTATTCTTTGCTACGAAGTTGTGATGTTGTTGCAATGTTTCTATGAGTGGATGCTATCGTTAGTGGACATTGTTGTGAATGGATGCTATCGTCAATGGATGTTGTTGTCAGTGATTACATTCTGGGAATGATGTTATGAGGCTTGCTACAGTTTGAAGGATTGTCTATGGATTGAAGCATGCAGGTGAAGTCAAAAGTAATCTGTGTATGAAGATCTTGGATTGGTGATATATTTTGGTTTAGTGCTAAGTTAATAATATTGGTGTCTTCACTCAGTAGGTTGCTACATGTGCTTAGGGAGTGGGTGCTTCCCTCCAATTGGGGCTAGTAAAGCCAGGGGGTTGGTGTCTCCTTCCAATCGATGCTAGTAAATTAGGGAGTTGGAGATTCCTTCAGGTTGGTGCTTGTAAATTAGGGGGTTTGTGCCTCCCATTTGGTGTTGGATAATCTTGGAAGTTGGTTATTCCTATGAATGTAATCTTGACATGATATAAGAAAATAATTCAATGGTTTTCTCTTTTTTGGGTTTCCATGTAAAAATAATTGTGTATTATGTATGGTTTTATGTGATGATGAATGGAATTGTTAATGGTTAATGTTTACATGTTGTGCTTAAGGTTAAAAATGGTAAAAAGTGCTCAATACTGATTTACCCCCCCCTCTCAGTATTGGTGAATATTCCAACAATTGGTATCATAGTGGGTTCCTTCAGGAATAGTCTAACCACTGAAAGGAAGATCATGGATATTCATGGATTTTACTCTGCATATGGAGTTCCAATGTTCAATGGAGAAAACTTTTCTCATTGGAGCATAAGGATGAGAGCATTTTTACAGGAACAAGGGTTTGACATTTGGAAATTAGTATTAGATGGTTACACCACTCGAAAAGGTAGACCAAAGGGTGCAACAACAAAGAATATACAAAACGACAATGCAATGGCATTGAACATCATTCTGAGGGGCTTATCAGAGTCTAAAAAGAAAAGAAACGAAGTTGGAAAGCATTCATTAGCTAAAGAGATTTTGGACAAATACATGAAAACTACAAAAAGGAAGCAATCCAGGAATGTGCATAAGGTCAAAAGGAAGATACACAAAATAAAGAAGCAAAATCAAAGAAAATGGATGACAACCCAAATAAACATGCAACTAATGAATTAATTGAAGAAAAGGTGAAGGAAGTCGAATCAAGTAAGTGATATTGTGGTGATAAATTAAA
Organism: Picea engelmannii; assembly: GCA_009831015.1. NCBI lineage: Eukaryota > Viridiplantae > Streptophyta > Pinopsida > Pinales > Pinaceae > Picea > Picea engelmannii. Next base: position 46,701 of record ML848266.1, on the reverse strand, counting down.
TCTTTGTGACATTAGATGTACTTATGCAATTAAAAGTAGTTTTGACAAAGATAAAGATGAAATCAGAAGCCACGCCTAAGAAGAAGAAGAGAATGATGAAGTAGAAGCTAAAGTATACCTTGACGGGGAACTGATTAGTGCTCTAGATGATTTGAGGAATGCAAGTGAGAATAACAAAATGCTAATGGAACAACTATAGAGGTATCAAGGAAATAATACATTGCTAGAAGAGAAGCTAAGTGAGATTGAAAAGACTTTCATTATTTTAAAGGCAGACATAGAAGTGGCTAAGAAGACTGAAGAAACATTGAAGAATCAATTAGAAGAGAAAGATACCCAACTAAGCACAAACTTGCAGAATGTTGTGATTCAAATAGAAGAGGACAAGAAAAATGAACAAGTCCTAAACTGTCAACTAAAAGAGAAGGAACAAATGTGTCAAGCAAAAGAACTTAATTTTTTTTCTCTAAGAGATGAAGTGAAAAGGAAAACTACCACAAAATTGAAGTTTGAGAAGATTTCATTGGCCTTAGAAGACATCCTCAATCAAAAAATATCTCCCAGTGACAAGATAGGTATTGGGTATGACCATACGAAAAAACAAATTGAAGAAGAAAAGAGTTTCAAACTACCAAGAAAGACTGAAGAAAGACCTAAAAGTCATACAAATGGTTCAAAGGATTACAATAGCAAAGTGAAATACCATGATCAATCAAGGCATGACAAGAAATAATCTCAAATACCTCCATTTCAAAGAATACCCTTTGCTCCCAGGTATCAAAGTTTCTTTCTTGGTTATTGTTTTTCTTGCAACGATTTTGCACATAAGGCTATAGATTGTAGAGCTTATGCAAGAAATACTCAAGTAAGGACTATAGGTATCTATGATAATGTTGAATGTTACAAATTCCACAACTATGGACACATAGCTCGAGACTGTAGAAGCATGATGGAGTCTTCCATGAAATAAAATGCTCATATCAAATATAAGAAGGTTTGGAGAAGAAAACAAAAACAAGAAGAACAGGTCAATGGAGAATTCGCAGAGGACATATCCACAAGAGTTGCAGAGATGAGTAACAATGATAAATATTCAAGTAAAGAGGAATATGTTAGGATTACAAATGATGAACATGCAATAGAGCAACATTATACATTATTATAAATAATTTGGCATAGAGACTCCCAATATCGTGGATAATGTTGAGGGGGAGTCTAATTAGTAGGCAAGGAAGACCAAAGAAAGGACAACAAAGGATTGTACAGAGTAGAATAAAATGGCTTGGTAAATCATACAAAAATACAAGGGGAGCCACTTCAAAAAGCTTCAAGAAATGGGCCAGTCTAACGAGGAGTCAGCACAATCAAAGGGGGACTATTGTTGAAAAGGAAATATGCTCACAAAGATAGCATTACAGTCAAAAGAAGGAACCATTGATCATATAGGGATCAAAAAAATGAGTTAAATCATAGTGAAAGAAAGGATGAAGACAAGAGGAACAACAAAATAAGAAAGAGAATCATAAAATTCCAAAGGGGGAGAAACTCTTTATCTTGGATGTCAAAGGGGAGAGAAACAAAATGTTGGTGATAGGGGGAGTCACATGATAAGAAAAAATGATCCCTTTGCCATTGATGTCAAAGGGGGAGAGAAACAAAGTGATAGATAGAGTTAGAATGGTGATGGATAGAGTGATCATGAATCACTGTAAAAGGCAAAAGGTGTTTCCATCAATGAAAAAGGAGGATATTGTTAAGAAAATGTTGTCATTGATTTCAAAGTGGTAGTGATGATGACGATGTGGCAGTAATGATAAGGATGTTGTTGAAACAAAGTTTAATTTTTTCTCACTAAACCTAAAACTCCATTATTTTCTAGTTATGGAGCCGCCCCTTGTTCTAAAAAGGAGTCAAAAGTCTTTTGAAACTTTCAGGTTTTGGGGTTCGGCTATCCACGAAGTATGATTGTCAATTAACAACTCTAGAGTCTCGGTACCGAAGTCCCGAAAAGGATTTAATTTGAAAGAAATAATTAAAAAACAAAAATGATTAATAGCGTCCTAAGCTTTTCAATTGCTCCTTTTCGACCATCACAACTTAAAAAGTATTATAAAATCCCGATGCGCTTTTTCGCAAAGTATATTTTAATCGCGATTAATTAAATTCTTAAAAATAATTAACAAATCATTAATCAGTCACGATTCAGGATTCCTTGTATCAAAATGATATTAAAATCTCGACCCTTATCAAATTGTGGGAAATCACCTTGCTCACTGCAACATGAAAGCGTACGAACATGAAAAATCCCCCTGCAATGACATGTTCAAAGGAGCCAGAACCTATGAGGAGGTATTAGACAAGGTTCAGATATTATCACCCAACTTGCAGACCAATTTTCTAACCTTCCAGAGACATAGGTGAAGTGGTTTTCCAAAGGTATTGCAGGGAGAATCAACAACCCCTCCTCCAACACAAGAAATTACTCCCCCAGGTTTCGGATCAGAGGTGTAGGATAAAGAAAATACAGAGAAAAATCCAAAGGAGACTGAAACATCTTCACAAAAAGCAGAAGCTCCACAGACAAAGAACCCAGGATCCGAAATAGAAAAAGGGTCCGAGACACCTCCCAAGTCCAGTAAATCGATTCCCTCTTCACCATCAAATTTTCATACTGATATTCCCAAAACAACAAGGGAAACAAAATCTACAGAGCTGGGTAGTCCCATTGCTTCCTTGACTCCTTTACAGTCCACTTTTGGGCTCCCCCAACTGGAAATCATATATGCTAGTGACCTTACTCCTATCTCTAGAGAAGAGATTCCTCCCTCTGACTACTTTTTAAGTAAAAAGAGGAAGGCTATGTTGAAGTAGGAGATGCATCAGAGAGAAGGTACTATGGTAAAGAAACACAGAGTGTTGATAGATGGGCAGAACTTAGAAGAAGAAGATTTCACTACAGAGGTAGCGGGCTCTATGGGAGCTTTGGCAACAACCAATATATTCACAGTTGACAATATGAAAACAAGGTTGAAGTAGAATAATCACATGAGCAAAGCCAATTAAAAAATACTGAGAAAAATATCAGAGAAGAGATAAACACAGGGCTAGAACAAGCTAGAGCTGTTGACAAATAGGAAATCCAACTGCTCAAGTATATCTTGGATGAGATGTATAAGAAAATGCAAAACAGTCAAGGGCAGGCAACCCAACAAGAAGAATTAGCAAGAGAATTGCAAGAGAAGTTGAATTCCATTTAGAATCAGGTGATATATTTAAAGGTTCTTCAGGTCCAGTCATCGGAAGTGCATACGAAGATAGAAGTAGAGCAACAAAGATTGATTTCCAAAGTAGAAGTTATTTAGAATTATTTCCAAGAAGTAAGTAAATCCTTTGATAACATTGTTTTGAAGAAAAAAGATACTAAAGCAACAAGGGCTACTTTTCAAAAGCAGTTGTACTTTCAGGAAACAAAGAGGTATCAAAAACTCCAAAGCTATCTGTTACAGAGCAGATCATAGGCGATATCATGCTTAAAGTATGGGAGGCCAACATAGCCGAAAACAAGAGAATGGCCAAGGAAATAAAAAATGATTGCGAAGAAATTTTTGATTTGCTAGACAAAGGATCATTAGATATTAGAAGAGACAATTCTACAAGGCTACTAGGACATATTTATATTATAAGACATCAATTGAATTTCAAAAAGAACTTGAACGAAATTCAGATGGAAATTTCACAACTAAAAGAAATTGATGTTACCCTAATAGACAGGTGGCTGGTGAAGCCAAACTTAAAATTGCAATCAATTAAGTTTGCTGATAAAGGGATTGAAGACCGGCTTCCGAAAATTCAGAGAAAGTTTTATCTGTTTGAGGCGAAGGATTTTCCATAGCCTCCTAGAACTTTTGTACACTTTCTAGAAAAATGTATTGAATGTCTCGGATCAAAAGAAGGCGATACTTCAATAAAACAATGAATTATCATTTTGAAAACTCATATTAACGAGATGATAGAGAAATAAAATATGACCATGCAAACAATTCAAGTTTGCATTTTTTTTGTAACCATTAGCCCCTAGAAGCTAGAAAATCACCAACCATCAAAAATTGGTGACTGTGTATAAATATATTTTTGTAAGACTAAGAGAGGGCTTTTTTCTGAGCAGATTGTAAGCAAGAAAGTTTATTTTCATTTGCTATAATTAATACGAATGCAGATTGAAGATTCCAGGTCTTGTCGAGTCCGAGTTATGTGTTCCTCTATTGTTTCATGTTTTTCTTATATATCTTTGATGAATGCTTAACTACAATTTAGTACTACCCCTACTGTGGTGATTAATTATTTTGGTCATCTAATCGTTTACAGTTTTTCCTCTGTATCGACTATCAGCAGGTACAAGACCTATGAACGTCTTAGGTTTCAATATCATATGCTTCATTAAAGTTTTCCTATCTAATTTCTTCTTCTATCACAAAGTGAGATTGCTCTTTAATTGATGCCTCACATTGTTCAACAACTCTATGTTTTTCTTTCATTTCATGCATATTTTGTCTTTCAAATTTAACTCAGATACAAGAAACGACCTTTAATTTTGTCATACTATTAATTCAATGTTTTGAAGTTCTTCTTACATATTTCAAAATAGAAATAACAAACCTTGAAAACGAAGAAATTGCTCTTTTAAAACTTTATCCCTCATGACTGTACCCGTTACGAGACAAACCAATATGGAGTCCGACCTATTAGATCAAACAAGCATTGCTTTAAATTTATTTAACACCATCTTACAGACAACAAACAATCGGTTTGAGTTAGAATGTTCATGGGCAGCAATTGAGAGAGATATTAGCATCCAGGAACATTGGGAATCTCGACAGAGACAATTAAGAAATCAGCCATAGCTTATCTTTTTAAAACCAACACTTTATTCGTTAACTCTCTCTGCCTTTTACAGATGCCATGACAGTATAATTTAGAGCCTTAAAGTATAAACTCAGGAACAACATCTTTTTGGCGCCGTTGCTGGGGAACGAAGAAACAAAGCTTTTTCCCTAGGAGGAACGACATTGACACTTTCTTTCTTTGATAGTGAACAAAGATTGAAAACCCTATAAGGCTACCTTCATATTTGAATTTCCGACTCCATGATAAATAAACTGGCTTTTAACCTAAAGAACACCAGGAAGAATCCAGACCACAAACAGACTTCGCCTGTTCCTGACCCAGAAAAAATTTTAAAATCAAGAAGATACCTTAAACAAACTTCTTCATTGACAAATAAAATTTATCAACTTGAATTTACACAGTCGAACACTAAGGATCTACTTGAAGGGTCAAATACCCCACCTCTTTGCGGGGAACTATTTGCCGATGGGATTGAAACCCTAGAGCTTGGTTTGGTCACACCTGATTTTAAAACTGAGACTTTCTCAACTGTTTCTTTCACCAATAGAGGTAAAATATCCATCTCACTTCCCACTTCAATTGACACCTATTCACTTCTTGAAGTTCCTTTTCCTATCTCTCAGAACTCCGATGATTATCCTATATATCTTGACTCGACCCCTGTTGATTCTCCTACATATTCACCCTGTGAGTCTGAAGAGACCAGTCCACATTTTCCTAATTCTTCCTTCTCAAGTTTCCTGTCCCTTGATAGCCAATCTCCTGAAACCCTTCTGCCCTATTCAAGCATAATCAAAAGGTTACCACACCTCTTTAAAACTCTTCCTTATAATTCCCAAGTTTCAGCCTCTAAATCATCAATGGCTGCAACTGGAGGAGGTGGGAATGGAGGTGGTGTTGGAGGAGGAGGAGTAGGTGGCCAAGTAACACTCCCTCAAATATTTGCAAAAGTGATTGCCAGATATGCTCCTTTGGTCCTCCTAATCCGTCTCCATGACTTACCTGAAAACTACATGAAAAATCTGTCGAAATTCACAGGAGAAGGTGATTTAACTGCCGCTGAACACATCAATTTATTTGACCAATTTTCTAACATCCTTGGACTTGAACATGAAGATGTTTACTCGAGACTCTTGGTTCATAATTTTGAAGGACAGGTGAGAACTTGGTTCCGAGGTCTAGCAGCAAGATCTATACGGTCATACGATGAACTCGAAAATGATTTCATTAGACAGTGGGGAGAAAGGAAAGACCATCTCTATTATCTAAACGAATTTGGGGCTCTGAGAAATAAAAACTCTGAATCAGTTCTCGAGTTTACCCAAAGGTTTAATAAATTGTATAATAAAATTCCATCTGAGGTCAAACCTTCCCAACCTGCAATGATAGTAACTTTCGTTGGAGCTTTTGACCCTAATTTCGCCCTGTTATTGAGGGAGAGGAGATCAGTAGACCTCACTAAAATGCAAGATGATGCTTTAGAAATTGAATCAAACATGATGGCATCATGAAATAAAATTGGAAACTGGAAACAAAGAAACCAAAAGGTACAGAGAACAAGGGGGACCCTTTGGATCAGGAAGATATTCAGAAGACAAAATGGATGATATGGAGAGAATAATCAAAGAGCTATCAAATAAAATCTCAAGAATGGAACTAGATCAAGTAAAGAATGAGCATTTTCCTAGAAAGGATTTCATAAGAAATCCTAACCCTTAAAATCAACTAAGACAAATTAAGAATGAGGATCAAAAAATCCAAGCCCCCTTTAAAAGCGAAAAATTTATAGGAGGAGAAGACGTGGAAGATTTTGAGGAGTTAGAAGAAGATATAAATAATCTTGGTGATGACTGTCTACAACCTTATCTAACAAGACAAGATTATGAAAAATATTTAAACACATAACATAGATCCGGGAATAACAAGAACAACAGTATTATGGAAGATTCAACATATCAAGGAATCGCAGATGATATAATGGCCGAACTCCACCAGAAGTACAATCTAAGGCCTAGAAATAGGAGTTTCACAACTGCCCCAGTGAAAAAGATCCTGCCGAGGGGCGAAACAAACAAGGTAGTTTCAAAAACCACTGAAAAGCAGACTGTAAAAACTAAGACTGCTGACACACAACCTACCAAGGAAAAGTTAGTGGACACACCAACCGTAAACACACAGAAAGTAGAGGTTCCTGTAACTGAAACAAAAACCTCACAACAAAAGAAAGCTGAAAAGAAAGGGCTAGAAACCCAAACCATAGATATCAACAAACAATAGGAAGTTTTAATCTGGAAAATGAAATCAATAAAATAAAAATCCCTACACCTCTTGTCGAACTGGAAAAAAACCCAATATACAGAAAACAAATTGCTAAAATAATTAGTTTTTTTTCAGAAAATGAAAGTGAGGCCAATGTTATAAATTTAGAAGATGACAAGCCTAACATAATTTTCGGCCCACATTTTGAAGGTGCCAGAGACACCGTTGCCCCTTTCTATATCACATTGATTATGTACGATCACCTGCTCCATAATTGCGTGTTAGATTCTGGAGCCTCTCACAATGTAATGCCCAATTCCATTATGGATAGACTTGGTCTTGAAGTCACCAGACCTTACAAAGATTTATATTCATTTGATTCAAGAAAAGTTAAGTGTATAGGTATGATAAAAGACATAGTTGTTAATCTTGCACAGATACCTGGGAAAAGTGTTCTAATGGATGTGGTTGTCGCTGATATACCCTCGAAGTATGGCATGCTCTTGTCCAGGTCCTGGGGCGCCAAACTTGGAGGATCCCCCCAACTAGACATGACGTATGCCATGATTCCAGTTTTTGGAGGATAGTTCACGCACTTGTACAGAGAAACCAGGTTGGCATTTATGGTAAGTGACCCACTTAACCCAAATAACTATCCTATTTATATTGATGATCAAGATTTAGGCAATTGTATTTTATCTATTGATGATGACATTGATGTATGTATAGAAGAGAGTTGTACAAAAAAGAAAAAAGAAAAAGAACAAATAAAAGAAGATGTATATAGCACCGGTGTTTGGATTTTTTTTTTTGATGGTGCTTCTTCTTATTTTGGAGTAGGGGCTGGAGTGTTTTTTGTGGCACCCGATGACAAGTTCATTACCCCTTTCTCTTATAGGTTACAATGGAACATTGACCACACTAATAATGTATGCGAATATGAAGCCTTAGTGTTAGTATTAGAAGCTGCCAGGAGAATGAAAATTAAAAACTTGGAAGTCTTTGGCGATGCAAAGTTAATTGTGAAATAGGTAAATTGTCAGTACCAGGCCAAACACCCAAGGTTAAGGTCTTATAGAAATTGCATTTGGGATCTGATCGAATTTTTTTTCTCCTCTGTCAATATTCATTACATTCCAAGAGCAGAAAATCAACATGCAGATGCATTAGCCAAAGCAGCTTCAACATTCACACCTCCCACTGCTTTCAAACTAAAATACCATATACAAATGAGACATAGGCCTTCTATACCGAATAAAATACAACATTTGCAAGTTTTTGAGGATGATGAACAACTCCGGAAATTTTTAGAAACGGTAGACGAGTTTGACGAAACGCATGCCGACCAAGAAAACCAGAATGACCCCATTTGGATCATGCAGAAAGGGGAAGACCCCCAAGAGTTCCAAGATAAAGTCACTAACCACCGTATGATTATTTTGAAAAATAATCAGATCCCCAAGGGCCTGATTCCCTTAGAAAGGTTAGTTAATCATGATGGCATCCCTTTGAAGTCCAATTTATAGCCTCAACCAGAGGAGGTTGAGGATTGTGATATAGGTACCAAAGAAAATCCTAGGTTGGTGAAATCATCCAGATACCTTTATCCTGAAATAAAAAGTAAGTATGCCGAGTTTCTTAGACAATATAAGACATTGTCGCTTGGTCTTATGATGAATTGAGAACTTATGCCACTACTATAATGGAGCATAAAAATCCTCTGAAACAAGGTGTCAAACCTTTTAGGCAGAAACTCAGACAGATTAACCCTATGTTACTACCGATGATAGAAAAAGAAGTCAAAAAATTCTTGGATGCCAAAATCATTGTCCCAATGAGATACTCTGAGTGGGTAGCCAATTTAGTCCCAGTAAGAAATAAAAACGGTGAAATCAGATTGTGTGTAGATTTTAGAAACTTGAGCCGATCATCACTTAAGGACAATTATCCATTACCTAAGATGGATCATGTTTTAGAAAAAGTAGTTGGAGCTAACAAAATGTCCATGATTGATGGTTTTTCAAGCTACAATCAAATTGTAGTACATCAAAATGGTAAAGAAAAACTTGCGTTCACTACCCCTTGGGGTACCTTTATGTATGAAACAATGCCTTTTGGTTTAATGAATGTAGGGGAAAATTTCCAAAGAGCTATGGAGATCGCTTTCATGGGAGAAAGAGATAAGTTTGTTGTTATCTATCTAGATGACCTGACCGTTTTTTCAAAATCTAATGCAGATCATCTAACATACCTCAAACAAACTTTCGAGAAATGTCGCAAATTTGGTTTGTCACTAAATCCCAAGAAATCCCATTTCACAATGCAAGAAGGCAAACTCTTAGGTCATATAGTGTCTAGAGACGGAATCAAAATCGATCCCAAAAGGGTTGAGGCGATAGATACTATAAATATTCCTAGAAATGTAAAAGAAATTCAGTCTTTTTTAGGAAAAATAAATTTCTTGAGGAGATTCATTCCTAACTTTGCCGAAATCGTAAAACTGATTACAGATATGCTTAAGAAGAACAATGAGGTGAAGTGGACAAATGAAGCCAAAGCATCATTTCAACGTATCAAAAGAGTAATAAGTGAAGCACCAGTCCTGACAAGCCCATATTACATAAAGGAGTTTCTGATTTTTTCTTTTGCCTCTGAACACACTATCGCAGCTGTATTGTTACAGAAAAATGAGGAAGGTTTTGAGCGACCTATTGCATTTTTTAGCAAAAGTATTAGAGACGCTGAGTTGAAATATGACATATTGGAAAAACAAGCTTATGCAATGGTGAAATCTCTCAAGGCTTTCGGAACTTACGTATTGCACTCAAAGAACATTGCTTACGTGCCTTCAAGTTCTGTAAAGGATATATTGGTTTAGTTGGATAGTGACAGAAGGAGAGGCAGATGGTTAGCTAAAATTCAGGAGTTTGACCTGGAAGTCAAACCAACTAAACTTATTAAAGGTCATGGCTTGGCCAAATTGCTAGCCGAATCAAATTTGAAAGCACTTGGAATAAATCAACTAAAAGAGAATGAGGGATTTTTAGAGATAGATGAGCTTGATGTCATTGAACCCACAACTGAGATTCAAGACAAGTTCTCTTCTTCAGTCTGGTATCATGATATTGTTTCTTATTTACCGACCCTTCAATGTCCCAGTGAGCTAGCCCCATCTAAGGCTAGGACACTGAAGTTACATGCTGTAAAATATTGTATCATAGACGATAAATTATATTGGAAAGATCCCTTGGGTTTCCGGCTGAGCTGCTTAGTTGAGACCGAAATAGAAAGGGTTATAAAAGAATTCCACATGGGAGTGTGAAGAGGACACCATGCTTGGCGAGCAACGGCTTATAAAATCTTAAGAGCTGAGTATTACTGGCCAAAATTATTCACAGAGGTAAACACTAAAGTCCGAACTTGCATTCCTTTCCAGTTGTTTACAGACAAGCAAAAAGTCCCAGCTATACCTTTAGTTCCAGTTAAAACCGAAGCTCCATTTCAACAATGGCGTCTTGATTTCATTGGAGAGATTCACCCACACTCCAGTGCTCAACACAAGTGGATTCTAACTGATACGAACTATTTCACTAAATGGGTGGAAGCTATTCCCACAAGAAATGCAACTGACTCGGTAGTAATCAATTTTCTAGAGGAAAACATTCTATCTAGATTTGGCTGTCCCCGAAAGATAGTCACTGATAATGTGCAAGCTTTTAAGTCCATGGCCATGATAAGATTTTGCCAAAAATATAATATCGTGTTAGGACACTCCATGGATTACTATCCGTAGGGTAATGGTCTAGCTGAGTCGTCTAATAAAAGTATGATTACTATAATTAAAAAGGTTTTGACTGAAAACAAGAAAGCATGGCATGTCCATTTAAAATATGCTTTATGGGATAACATGATAGGTACCAAAAGATCAATTGGGATGTCCCCATTTAAGATGGTATATGGTACTGACTTGATTTTACCAATAAATCTTGCACTTCCAGTAATGACACTCTGGCAAGATTCAAATGAAGAGCCCAACAATGTTACTAGGAGGATAAATCAATAATTGAAGTTCAACAAAATAGGGCCGAAGTAGAGGAAAGGTTGCAGAGGTATCAATATAATATGAAAGCCTTATTCGATAAAAAATCTAAAGATAGAGAATTCATCCCTGGCGATCTGGTCCTAAAATGGGAAGCCAGGAAAGAAGACGCTGGTAAACATGGCAAGTTTGATCCGATCTGGTCCGACCTGTATAAGATTTCAACTTCTGAGGGAAAAATGTTTTTTTTATTAGAAAATCTCGATGGAAACATTCTTAACACCCCTGTCAATGGGCAGTACCTTAAACACTTCATGCAATAATGTGTTTCCGAACTCTCATTGTACATACCGGTTTGTTTTCATTCTTTCTTTATAGTTACATTTCCTTCGGTAAGTTTCTATTTTGGCTCT
>ML848266.1:0-33886 GCA_009831015.1 Picea engelmannii | reverse complement strand
AGCTCAATTTTCCATTTATAATTTTGAAACTTGGACCTCAAATATTAGGATCTATTCTCCTTCTAATTCAATAAGTGGAATTCAATTTTGACTTACCAAGCTTCAAATATAATTGTTTTATCTCGAACACTCGTTTGGGACTAGTTCTTGGATTAGTCACAAACCCTAACTTCCAACAAGTATAACTCCATACCTATAATGAATAAGGATATGAAACTTGTACCCAATATTCTTCAATATCTTCTCTAAAATTCCTGTAAGTTTCTCTCCTTGACTCTTCCCCGCAAAAAAAATTATAATGAAAATGACAAGATGACTTGTTTTGAAGAAGAAAACCCTAGTTGTAAAAACCTCAACTTCCACTGAGTATAAATCCAAAAATGTAATGATTCAAGACCTAAAATTCATACCCAATATTATTTGCTATCTCTTCCATAACACCTCCAAGTTTCTCTATCTGAATCATTCTATAAAAAAAGTTATATAAAAATTTTGAAGATCACCTTCAAAGAAAAACCCTAGAACAAATCTTCACAAGACTTCATCTTCCTTTGGAATTTTTCCCTTCTTAAGAGAATCCTTTAGACTTCTCTTGCACACCATAAAGACACCCCAACACCTTTAGCACACCCTAGACTTGATCTCTTCATTGGTTTCACTAAAAATGTGAAATTCTATCTTGTATTTACAGTAATTTTGTCCCCAAAAATTAGCTAAGTCGACCTCAATTTTTTGGTTGAGTTGTCGAATGGAAAAATTCATATCTCCTCATTCCTAGGGAGTTAAAAGAACTTCAATATACCATTGGAAAGGTATCGGAATAATATTTACAACCATGTATATTTTTCTTCAATTTGAGTTAGTTATGTAGGGTGAAAATTCCCTCAAAGATAGGGTATCCAAATTGACCAAAAATAATACTTTCAAAAATCTCCATCTTGCAATATTTATCTTGGACATCTGTAGGTTTGTAATATTTATCTTGGACATCTTGTGGGATCCATTTGTGTACAAATCAAATTGGGAATGTGGAAACAACCACATGTTATCTCATCTTGTGAGGTCCATGCTTAAAAGCTACGCCATAAGGAGACCACTTTGGAGTTATATACATTTATGTCATGGCTCCTTCAAGGCACTTCAAGGCTTCTTCAAGTGGACACATATTTATTTCTTCAGGGGCTTCTTCAATTTGCTTTGACATTGACTTGTCCTCATGGCCTGACTATTGTATGTTGGATTCTCAAGGGTTCACCAACATGTCTTCAAGGCTTCTTCTCTTGGTTTCATGGCTTCAAGGCTTCTTTACTTGGCGTCATGGCTTTAAGGTTTCTTCACTTGGATTCATGGCTTAAATATTCAATCAATCTCAAGGATTATTTACTTGTCTTCATGGCTTCAAAATTCAATCAATCTCAAGGATTATTTACTTGGATTCATGGTTCAAGGCTTCTCTACTTGGCTTCATGGCTTCTTCACTTGGATTCATGGCTTCAATACTCAAACAATATCCCTTTTTCACTGCAACATCATCATCATCATTGTTACATCCTTATCATTACCACCACATCATCATCATCACTACCACTTTGACATCAATGACAACATTTTCTCAACAAATATAACATCCTTCATCATAAAAAGATCATCTTTCCTCAAAATCCATGGGACATCACCTTCTTTAAAATACCAAGAGGGACCAACCTCTCCTCTAGCTTCTTTTCTTGGATAATGTCTCTTTTTAGTATTTGAAGTAATCAGATCTCTCCTAACATCTAATGTGTTGCTTTTATTCTATGATATGTGCATCCATAAAGAAGATGAAACATGTTTGAATATATGTATGGGATATAGTAAGTGTCCAATCTTAATATGATCCCAATATGGAAGCTCATAAAATATAGATTTCATTTTCATCTCAATGGGCATTTTCTCAACATATGTGTCAAAAAATTCAGGATCATTGAACATAGGTCTCCCATTTGAATCAAACAATTATTCCATTTCCATCTCCTTCTCTGTGTCATCTTCCCTAATCCAATTTATCAGTGTCATTATTTCAGGTCTATGGGTTATCTTTGGTTTACCATTGAAAGCAGATGCAACTCTTCTATAAGGGTGGTCTTCTATGAGAAATACCCTTGAGTAGTCATACACTGACTTTCGTAGGTGGTTGGACCACCTATCCTTTATAGAGGGTCCACAACATTTACATCCATGATACCCTTTTGTTACATAACCCATGATGTTATTGTATATAGAGCCCATCAGTGTAAAAAATATAGTTGCATCAAATTAAGTATGCCAAATAACATTACCAATATAAACAAATCAATCAACATGCTTACCAGAGAAAATTCCTAGTCCTGGATAATTGTGTGTGGTGTATGCACATATGCCATACAATGTAAAATACATATTCATTGGTATGGGTCTTGATACATCATATACATGTATCCATTCCCATACTTGATTAAATTCATTGATCAGTGGTTGGAGGTAGACATCCATTATCCTCACTTGTCTTCTAACCAAAACTATAAGAGCTAGCATAGGATGTTCATTCAAACTGACTTTCATAGGTGGTTGGACCACCTATCCTTTATAGAAGGTCCACAACATTTACATCCATGATACCCTTTTGTTACATGACCTGCGATGTTATTGTATATAGAGCACATTAGTGTAAAAAATATAGTTGCACCAAATTAAGTATGCCAAATAACGTTACAGACATAAACAAATCAATCAACATGCTTACCAAAGAAAACTCCTAGTCCTGGATAATCGTGTGTGGTGTATGCACATATGCCATAAAACATAAAATACCTCTCCATTGGGGTGGGTCTTGATACATCATATACATCTATCCATTCCCATAATTGCTTAAATTCATTGATCAGTGGTTGGAGGTAGACATCCATTATCTTTACTCGTCTTCTACCCAGGACTATAAGAGTTGGCATAAGATGTTCATTCTTCATGAACAACCATGGGGGGATATTGTTATTGATCACTATCACTGGCCAAATAGAATAGTTGGTGTTTTGGAGGGAATATGGGTTAATTCCATCGATGGATACGCTCAATCATAGGTTATGTACTTCATCCTTGAATTTATTGGGCCATGTATCTTCTATATGCTTCATGGCTATTGAATTTGTTGGGATTCGCATAACTCTTGGCTCACTTCTATATGAGGCATGCCACCCCTGCAACATGGGTAATTATTTGCAATGAAAGAGCCTTTGAATCCTTGGAATTATAGGCATCTGCCTCAATATCTTATGAGGAGGACCATGTGCCTTACCCTTGTTTTATTTATTTATAGTACATGTCATGCCCACATTTTGGACATATCTCTTTGTCCACATATTTATTTTGTATAGAATATAATCATTTGGACATGCATGGTATGATGTGTACTCAACTCCTAACATTTTCAGCATTTTCTTTGCCTCTACATGGCTATTAGGAAAGACATTATCACTCAGGAGTACCTTATATTTAATAACCTGCAATTAGTGGGTAATAGAAATGTACATTGTCATCAAGCATGAATAAAATCAACCATTTTCTTCCTTCATTATGTGACAAGATTCCTTAAAAAAATAGGGGACTTAATGGTTAGTTACTTCAAAAGTGTCGAGACAAACGCGTTTGACATACAATACATTCATTTCAAGTTGTACAGTGACATTGTTGTTCCTAGTTGGGTATACCTTGACCCTTGATGACCTAGGAAAGGGGTGGTGGAAGCAAATTTCAGGCTTTCAAAGAAGGTATATATGACATCAACGTAATCCCCTAGTTCATTTTGTTGGAATGCATACAAAATTCCCTCCATGGCTTGGGTATCCCTTAATAAATCATCCATACCAATCTCTATATCATTGCCTTTGTCCCCAACATGTGAAGAACCAATGTTATTGTAGAGGTTTTCAATTGGTGACTCGGGATGTAGTGGAAATTAAACCATTATCGATATGTTTCCTCTCCAAGATGTGCTCGTTTAACAACAAGATTGTGATTTGACATCATAGTGGGGTGAAATGGTAGATGGTAAACACATCCCTCATCATTTGAATCCTAATTGTAAAAATATTGAACATTACGTTGATAATATTAGTAACACAGTGCATTTAATATGTTCAAACATTATACCAAAAATTTATTAGAAGCATGAATTTTTTCCCACTAATAAGCATGCAATCAACCACTTTATAAAACAAATGTCAAATTAAGCAATACATTTACATTAATTCCATTGAAAATCCTAAAATACAATTACTCAATCATCTTTTTCTTACACCCCAAGGGGTGTCTACATAAAAGAGATCAAATTCACAATGTAATATCGTTGACCCGGGATGGTTGTTGAAAGTTGGCATGTTACAACTGGTAGGGTAAAGAAACTATCCAATTTCATCAAACATATGCTTGCGGTATCATTCTCTTAATAAGAGCTTGTGAAATTTTGGGACTACTGGAATATCTTGCGCATCTAAACTCGATCCTGGATCTTGATCTTACAAAATCCAATGAACAATTATTCAACTGCACCTGCATACATGACATAAATTCAATGATATAAATGAATTATAAATAAAATCTAGACTTATTGCAATCAACGAAGGAGAACTTGAAGGACTTGCAATGATATGGAATGAGTTGGAATCTAAAAAATTGGCCATTTGTGATCCGGATTATTTTCGGCACCACAAAATGAGAGCGAAGATATAATAAATAAATGTACAGAGATATCTCGGATATCCAATAATATAATAGAAATGTATCATAGATGCAACCATAAACACAGAGATACAGCAATACACAATTTTCTATTAATGAGCGAAAATGTACAAAGATTGTAAAAATACAGAGTGAAAGACTCACTATAATGGTGGTAGCTTATCTCTAAGAAGAGATGTGTTCGCTACTCACATTCGCAAGAAGATGATTTTACAATGAGGCTCCAAAAGCCTTTTTATCATAAATAAAATTCAAAACCCTAACCTCGAAAGATGAAAGGCCAACAATTTTGTGGACCCCATTTTGGGTAGTTTAGTGTATCAACTTCCTTGGGGTGTAACTTTGGCATACGATCTTCGTTTGGGGTGCACGATAGCTCCTTGGAAAGGTATTGTCAAGGAAATTCATTTGGGGGGATAAATCAGAGCCCTTGGCTACTATTGAGGAGCTCTATCCCAAAAAAAACCTTCATTTAGGCCCTCAAAATGGTCCCGGAAGTTTAGGAACCGAAAAACTACTAAAAATAGTAAGTTGCCAGAAAACTGTTTTGAGCCAGTTGGAATAGGTGGGTGGCCATCGATATCCACCTAGATAAATCCTCCCTCCTTAGGAAGCAATGGTCTCCATTGCATTGAGTTCCCGGGGGAGAGGGGAAAGTGATTACTGAATCTGAAGCTTGGTGAGTTGCTTGCCTTGTTGGATACGTTGCACTGCTTGGATTGTGGAAGGCAGTCATGAACCTATTGTTGGCGGGGTTGAATCTATTCAACCAGTTGGGCTACATGAGATGATTGTGTGTAGAAGGAATCTTTTCATTTTGTTGCAATCTTGTCGACCTACTTCTATTGGATAGAAGGTGTTTTGGTTGAGGTTGTAGTGATTGCAGTATCCTTTCGTTCACCTTTTGAAAATATTGTGAAGAAGCTGAATTTTGTAGTATGAGATACTACCTTGTGGCATTGTTTAGGTGGGATAGTAGTTGGAACTACCTATGGTATCCTATAGAGATGACCCCCAGAGTAACCATGACACTACGGGGTCGAGACTCATAGATAGCATGGTGCTTCCACATATATGTCTGGCCCAAGAGAACATCACAGACATCCAGTGGGGCAACATCACATAATACCTCATCCTTGAAGGGTTAGATGTCGTATTCCAATCAACATTGTTGGCTGACACAAAGATCTTGTCCGTGGAGAAGCCACCCGATGTTGTATGGCTACGGGTGTGGTGTTGTCGACAATCCCAATTGTTTGACGACCTCTGTTGAGATGAGGTTCTTATGGATTCCGTTATCAACAATAAAATGCAACGGGGTCCCCTTCACCCATATCTCTGAATGAAAAAGGCGCTCCCCCTCTTCAGGATCTGTTAGTTCTTCTGGTTGAATTGTTGTGGTCATGAAAATAGTAGTGGGGTCTGCGTCGATGATTTGTCTTCTATCAATATTTTTTGAATCAGGGTTCGGATCCTTGTCATTAATCTCGGCCACCAATGACTATTTTGAGCAACATTCATCTGTGTTGTGCCAGGGGATTTTGTGGAAATCACAGCATTTTCCGGTGTCCTTCTTCATCTTTCCATGACCCTTCTTTTCATGTGGCTTGGACTGGTTTTCAGGAGACTGTTTGTTAGGGTTGTCTTTATCATATTTTGGTTGTTGCGTATTTGCAGACCCTAAATCCCATTTGTTCTGGTGCTTAAATTTCTACTCAATTTTAACAACATATCCAATAGCAGCATCGAGTGATGAGATGTCCAGAAAATACATTTCAGTTTGGATATATCTGTGTAGAGCCACACTGTATTTCAGAACCAAATGTCATTCAGAATCTTTGATACCCATCTTGGTGTGCAAAGTATGGAACGTATTGGTGAACTCCATAACTTCTTGGCCCCTCTCTTGTCGTAGTGTGGTCCATCTCATGTACTGGTCCTCATAGTTGCCAACAAAGTAATATTTTCCCTTTACCGCATCCACAAAACAATCCCAAGTGGGCTCGACCCCATATATTCCAGACTCCTCTGCGGATATTTTCTCCCAGTAAGTTTCCCACCAATTTTTGACATGGGGGAGAGCCTTAAGGAGTGTGAAGGTGATATTTTCCCTCTCTAAGAAATTATGAACAAAGAAATAACCTTCTAGCAGATTTATAGGGCATCTGCATCTATCTGTCCTTCAAATATGGGAATATCAAAATTAACTTGTACCTTGAAAGGCGAGGTGCCTCCAAAGTGGCTTCTTGATGAATACGTGTCTGTTGTTATCGGGAGGCGTTGAAGGATGTGGGCAAAATTCTCCATCATTTCGTCCCTCTGTCGCGTGAGAGCTTGCTCAAGCAACAAATTAATAGAATCGCCTACTCTGTCATTTTTGTTTTCTTCCGCCATGGATGGTTTCTTGGGCATGCGAGAGAGATTTTCCTCAAGAGAGACAAGCTCAAGACCCAAATTTCTATACTCAAACCTCGTCGAGGACATGCACTGAAAAACGATCAAGAGCAGCCTGCTCTGATACCACTGATCCAGATTATTTTCAACACAAAATGAGAGCGAAGATATAATAAAGAAATGTACAGAAATATCTTGGATATCCAATAATATAATAGAAATGTATTAGAGATGAAACAATAAACACAGAGATACAGTAATGCACAATTTTCTATTAATGAGCGAAAATGTACAAAGACTGTAAAAATACATAGTGAAAGACTCACTAGAATGGTAGAATCTTATCTCTGAGAAGAGATGTGTCTGCTACTCGCATTCACAAGAAGATGATTTTAAAATGAGGCTCCAAAGGCCTTTTTATCATAAAGAAAGTTCAAAACCCTAACTCCGGAAGATGAAAATCCAACAGTTTTGTGGACCCTGTTTTGGGTAGTTTGGTGTATCAACTTCTCGGGGGCATAACTTTGGCATACAATCTTTGTTTGGGGAGCACGATAGCTCATTGGAAAGGTATTGTCGAGGAGATTCTCTTTGGGGGATAAATTATAGCCTTTGGCTATTTGAGGAGCTCTATCCTGAAAAATCTTCATTTAGGCCCTCAAAATGGCCCCAGAAGTTTAGGAACCGAAAAACTGCTAAAAATAGTAAGTTGCCAGAAAATTGTTTTGAGCAAGTATGAATATGTGGGTGGCCAACGACATCCACCTGGATCAATTTGATATGATAATTTTTTTTCTTGCATTTGAGCCAAAACCATCATCTTGGGAAGCATAGAACAATACAACTTCAAACATAATTTCGAATGATTTTTAAAAGTTAACGATGCACCTAATTATATTATGACAACCTGGTGCATATCCATACAACAACTGCACTGGTGCGATGAGTTATGATAAGCATCGAATAATGGCCTTTGTTACAACCTCCATAAATTATAAATACAGAGGTTTGTATTTGCATTTTTTAAATTAAATTGTTTATCAACACGTTATAGCCTACAAAATAATCAGGGTTTCTCGCACCCTACAATACATGTAGCCTGGGAACTCGTCACTTTTCTCAAGCAAAAGGTCCTTATGAGAGTCTGAACACATAACTGTAGAGACATCACCAGAGTGACCAAAATAATGTGTAACAGAATTCCCCCCAAAGTATGAGGTTGGAACTTGTGACAGCTGAAATACTTTGTAAAATGCGTGTGTGTGTCAGAAACAAGGATCGCACCTAATCGGAAACCTGCAAACAATCAAGCATCTGCAGAATATAATACCAGCTCTGAGGTAGGCATTCCCATGCTCAGACCACAAATGAATGAAATCACAAATGTAGGCCATGGCCACCAATCATACATCCTGGATCCATGTCACTAAAATGCTACATAGCCACCAGGAATACACTGTGGATCTATGTTAGAAGACTCAGATTAGGACATAGCCACGTGACATACAAACTGGATCTATGTTTCGATACAAATCATAAATATTCCATCGCAACCTGGACCAAAAAGATGAGACCCAGGGTCTTCAATCCCATCGTCTGAAAGTACGAATCTAGCCATGTGATTACATGTGTCGAACTTGAACATGGTAGAAACCACTTGATTACCGATCATTAATGAAAACCGTTAACAAGTGCGAGGGAAATCACCATTGATGTCAATGACTCCCCATGTACCTAAGTACAATCCAAACGAATGTGAATAAATGATTCGAAGTCGAACACTCGGCAGAATCTCTCGATCAAGGACCAATGATGTGAATCCACTGTCGAAAGAAAAGAGACCTTCCATTAAGGCATGCAGATTCTAAGGTACTAAATGATTTCTAAGTCTTATTCCCATATAATGAGTTGGAGTCAACGGAAAAAGACTCGTCACGGGAGGGCCTTGATGTATCCCCCATCAATGACATGAAATAAGTAACAGATTTTTAAGGTAAGTCAAAGTATGAATATGATTTGAAATGGACATAGGGATGGCCGACACGGTAATAATTGACAACTGTAGATGGCCGACTCAATGGAGGGCTTGTTTGGACTTCTCTTGAACATATGAACGACATGATAATGGTCTTGGAAGCATTGACTCAAAGACGACCCAAGATATGACCTTGTAGCAAGTCAGACGAGAGACAAATGGATTTCCCAACCCGGATTCAAATGACAAACAGGGGGTGTCATGTTCAAGAGCGATGCTTACTGCCACTAATACAAATGCGAAGGCATATCCCTTTCCCAAAATTTCCCCCACTATTCTGGTGAGTACCTCTTTATTTTTACACAAGCTTGAGGAGGATAACATATGCTTGTCAATGTAAGCTCATCATTCGGACGAGTCCCTCAGAGTACATTTAACGAACCCTAGGAAGGAGTGGTTCGGTCCCATAAGGGCCTTTCGATGTTTGTTTAACGAGTCCAAAGATAGAAAACTCAGAGGTTTTTCATGTTTTGAGAGTCTAAAAAACACTTAAAGAGAACTCTCCCAGTTCCTTTTTCGTAAATTAGTTCGACGAGACCGAAAAAGTGATAAACTATCGCTCATCGAACGTTTTCTTCAAATACTTTTATGAGCATGAAAAGAACAAGATCGCTCAACAATCTTTTCGTTTTTATGGAGCGTGAAAAGAGCTTAAAGGATACTCCCTTATTCTCGTTGTTTTCATGTTACCATGACGAGTACGAAAAGACGAGAAAAGTATACTCGGTTGTGTTCTCATGTATTTTCGAGCGTGAGAACTAACAAAGACTGAGCTCAAGGTTTTTCCTACAAAACCCTAAAAAGGTATTCGTACATGTGACGGAAAAAGGGAAAAAATACTTGTACACCGTCGTTCGGGCTTCTAGGTCATCTATCTGTGAAAAACCATGCTCGCAAGGCCATTAGGGCATTAGGTTTTTAAACAAAATAATATAAATAATATAAAAAAATAATGAGAAATAGTAAAAAGTGAATAAATATGGGTGAAAAACCCTTTTTACCATTTCATTGTTACTTTGTTGAAAACTTGTCTAACATGCCTCTTTTTTCCCAAATTTCTTCGCTCGATTGCGGGAGGTACAAGCGTTCATTCAGCAAATAGTTTCAGCCAACAAGGTAATCTCCTGATTCTTCAACTTTTTAATGGATTAAAATTGTTTTTTATTGGCAAAGTTTAGTGTTTTGATTCCATTTGGGGCCAGTGGGTGCGCTCAGGAATTCTCGTAGGTGATCCATTCGGGACCTACGAAAACCTAAGGTTCTCGCAGGTGGGATTCAGTGTACCTGCAAGAATCTTGCGTTGTGTGAAAGCTTCACCTGAGAGAGCCGAAAATTGGATTTGTATGCATGTTTTTGCTCAATAAAAAATTATTCAAGAGGTTGAAACGAGTTGTTAACTTCCTTCTCATGGATCCATTGCAGATATTGATCACCACGATGTTGGAATGGAGGGAAAGAGAACATGAGGAGGAGGATGCCATTGTCAGAAATGATCCGGGTACAGTTGTTGCCCTTCGGGAATGTCGGATCTTAAAAAATTTCAGGATCCCAGGCATGAGAGCCCAACTCAGGTTGTTAGAGTACCTAGCCCACATGTGGGATGTGGATCAACAGGTATTTCATGTAGGGTTCCACACGCTCACACTAGATATCGAGGATATCTATTTTCTTACGGGTTTGTCACAATGTGGATACCATGCAACTCTAACCAGAGGTAGAGGCAGTGGACTTCCTATGAGCGAGTATGTTCGCCAATATTGTGTTCCCGAGGTGGAGAGAAGCAAGGGTAAAGTCTCCATTTGGGGGGTCCAAGATCTGACCTTACGGACTATCTTTTTTACCATTGCATGCATGGTCGGGAGCGCGGCTCCGCACATGGCTCTCCAGAGCTGTTTCCAGTATGCAATAGAGTGCATAGAGCCTCGGGTTTTCAACTGGTCAGACGCAGTTCTCTGTAGTATGAAGAGGAAACTAACAAAGTGCAAAAGAGGTAACCTGAAACAGTTCGGGTACGGGTCAATTTTGGTGTCATTCTTCCTTGAGAGGATCCCACTACTACAGCTACATGTAGATTGGGGTTTACCGGCCCCACAGGATCTGAGGATGATGAGGTGGTGTAACCTCATGGCTCGACACGTAGCAGGGCCTATAATCAAATATAACGATTTGTTTTTTGACTGATTGAGGCCCCAGATTCTGATGATCGATGACTATGCATATGTCATCTTGGATTTCTGAGGAGATCTAGATTTGGTTATGCATGAGGATGATCAGTGGGGTGACTTAGGTAAGAAGTACACATTTTGTTCTTTTTTAATGTTTTTTGCAAATTTTATTATGTAAAATGTTTTTGTGTCTTCGATCCAAGGACTAATCAAAAAATTTCTTTTGACGACACAAATGTGGGGCCGTATCGACCTCCAAGAACATCTCCCATTCAGAGACAAGGAGAAGTGGCTCCAGTGGCAATATGGGATGTTGAGGACTATGAGGCAATTGAACATAACTTAGAGGGATTGATCGTAGATCCGAACATCACTATTGGGGAGATCCCAAGGCACTATCAGCGCCATACTGTGGGCGTGTCTGAGTCTCTCAATCGACTGCTCCATAGGGTAGCCCGAGCAGTTGTATGTTACCGTGAGTGTCATCCGTGATGCTAAATTGTAGAAGCCATGGGCTTCATATTTTGATATTTTGGTCTTTGGACAAAAACTTTTGTAAAACTTTTGATCGTTATATATGTGTGTGTGTGTGTGTGTGTGTGCGTGTGTGGCTTCTACCAGCTTATTTTGTTTTGTATAATACATGTGATGTGTGAATGGTTTTATAAAAGTCTCATATGTCTGTCTAACACATAATTAGCTAAAGCATCAGTTAATGTATTTAGACATCTAGGAATGTGTTGATATTCGATATAATCAAAATAACGTTCCAAGAGGCGAATTTGTAGATATACCCGCAATAAAGTAGGACTTCGGATAGCATAGACATTACTTAACTGTAGCACTACTAGCTGCGAATCAAGTCATACAACCAGGTGGTGCATACCAAGCGAAATAGCATTAGTCAACAATTCGATGACGACGCTATATTCTGCGATATTATTGGTCGCACGATCGAGGCAAACACCTCGTAGACTGATAAGTTCGTTTGTAGGTGCATAAATTGCCCATGCAGCAGAAGCAAGGTTCTAAGTACTACGACTAGCGCCATCGGTGAAGCCAATGTGGGGTAGTCAAGACACTGACATCTGAAACTCAAGCACAACACAAGGTAAGCGGTCGAGGGTAGAAACTAGATAACGAAAAAACACACCAAAGTAACACACAAAAGTATGATACAATAAAATACAAGCACTCATGCACAGATGACCTAAGCATAGTACTTCTTTAAGTAAAGCCCATTTCTGGGTTCATTCAAAGGGATACCATCGTAGTCCACTAACTCATAGGCTCCTTTCTCCAACACTTGTCTGACGATATAAGGACCTCGCCACATAGCCTCAAATTTTTCAACTCCTAGCAAATCTCGATCTTGTTCATAAAGGAGAACTAGATCACCTTCAAAGAAAACGCATGGCTTGACATGCTTGTCATATTGGGCCTTGACGCGTTTCTTCTGGGTTTCTATAACTAGGGTGGCATCACGGCGGGTTTCATCTAGTTGCATAAGATACAACAGACGTTCTTCTTTAGCAGAAGTGTTTGGGAGAAGTCCAATGGCTAGCTTTAGAGACGGTATGTCACATTCAATCGGCAAGATGGCTTTGAGACCATAAACTAACTGGAAAGGTGTAAACCCGGTAGCAGACTTGACGAATGTTCGGTAAGCCCACAATGTTGAAAACAACATCATGTTCCAACTAGTTTTGTGAATCCCTATCATTCGTCAAAGCATGGTAATGAGGACTTTGTTTATTGCTTCAACCTGGCCGTTGGACTGTGGGTAATAGGGTGTTGAGTTTTCATGGTGAAGACCCAACTTTTCGGTGAGTTCTGACATCATGAAGTTTCTAAAGTGGCTACCGTGATCAGTAGCGATAGTTTGAGGAACACCAAACCGAGCAATGATGTGATTGAATATGAATAGTGTTGCAGTCTTTCCAATATTGTCGAATGTAGGCATCGACTCGGCCCATTTCATAAAGTAATCTACGGCTACAATAATGTATCCATGCCCTCCGGCCGAGTGAGGGTGACATGTCATGAAATCGATACCCCATTTCGCAAAAGGTCCAACAGAGACTATAGGGTGTAGAGGAGCAGGGTGTGATCGTATTTTGTTGTTGTATGTTTGGCAAGCGTGGTATTTTTGGACAGCGATAATACAATCGTTGAATAAAGAAGGCCAAAAATACCCAGCTCGTAAGATCTTTTGGGCAATAGCATACCCAGACATGTGACCACCACATGCTCTAAAATGGTAGTCATTCAAGGCTTTCTCGGCTTCGTCAAAAGTGAGGCATCAACGAAAAACAGAGTCAATCCCACGACGATAAAGAGTATCACCAAGGATAATATACTAACGGGCTTGGTAACGTATTCGATGGCGGTCAGTGCTAGACAAATTGGGCCGAAAATTCTGAGTCTGGAGATATATAATGATATCCTCATACCAAAGGTCATCGGAACTGATCAGAAAAATGGATTCATTGGGTAATGAATCCTCTGCTACATTTTCCGTCTCAGAACAGGGAAGGTTGCATATCAATTCGGAAAACACCAAGGATTTCTTGGACTTAGCACGTTCTAATTCTAAGTCAAACTCCTAGAGT
Organism: Picea engelmannii; assembly: GCA_009831015.1. Classification (NCBI taxonomy): domain Eukaryota; kingdom Viridiplantae; phylum Streptophyta; class Pinopsida; order Pinales; family Pinaceae; genus Picea; species Picea engelmannii. The sequence continues at coordinate 19,928 of ML848266.1, read as the reverse complement.
ATTACGATCCATTTGGAGTATTTTCCCCCTAGCAATTGGCGTGTAAGAATGTGTTGCATAGGGTTGCAGTTGGAAATCACAGTAGTCTTGCGTAAAAGGATATAGTGTCGGAAACGTTGAACATCTTGGACGACGACCAAGGCCTGTTTTTAAACATGTAAATAATTGGTTTCGGTAGTCATGAGACTCGAACTCAAATAATAAATGACATGTTCGTCATGAGAATCATCCTCCTGGACTAGAACCATAGCAATGGTGTAGTCCGAGGCGGCGAGATACAAGAAATAATCGCGACTGTAATCAGGTGGGAAAAGTAGTGGGGTACGGGTTAAAGTTAGTTTTAAAGCTTCAAAATCTTTGTTGGCAGGGGTATCCCATACAAACTCAGAACCTTTCTTGAGCAGTCAAGTAAATCCAAGGGTTAAATCAACATAGTTTGGGATGAAACGACGTAGAAAGTTTGCCTTCCCTTGCAAACTTTGTAGCTGGCGAAGTGAGGAAGGAGGAGGGAGATTGAGAATCACCTCGACCTTCAAAGGATCTACCCTGATCCCTTGACATGAAACAATAAAGCCCAGAAATCGATCGGATTCTACACAAAAAACACATTTGTGTGGGTTTAAGCGTATACGGTAAAACCGACATTGGAGGAAAATGGCTCGGAGGTGTGCTGGATGATCGACATGGTGCATGGAATGAGCCGGTAGGTCATCGAGATATGGCTGGACAATGTGTTTTATATAATGAAAGGCATAAGACATAGCACGTTGAAAAGTCGCGTCAGCATTCTTTAAACAAAAGGGTAGTTTCTGGTAGGCAAAAGTGCCCCAAGGACAAATAAAACCGATCTTGTGGTGGTCGACGGGTACAATATTGATTTGATTATATCCAGAGAAACCATCCAACAAAGAGAAGATTTCACTCCCGACACAATTGTCGATGATCTGGTTAATGAAGGGGGTAGAAAAGTTGTCTTTAGGACAAGCTTTGTTAATATCCCTATAATTAACGCACACCCAGATTGTACCTTGTTTCTTGTTAACCGGAACAAGATTGGAAACCCACTCAGTTAGAGCCACAGGGTAAATAAAGGCAGCTTTAAGAAGTTTCTCAACTTCAAGCTTGATAGCAGTGGCTTTACGTGGGTGGACCGGACGAAGTCGTTTCCGGATGGGTTTAGCACCTGGGTATGTCTTAATCTCGTGTACAACAATGTCGGGGTCAATACCCGACATTTATTCATAGCTCCATGCGAAGACGTCACTGAATTCTTGAAAAAGAGACTTGTAGGTGACAACTTCGTCATTGGAACACGAAGCTCCTATATGCACACTTTCAACAACTCCAGGTTTAATGGATATGTCGAGGAGGATGGTGGGTGAGATATTACTTAAGTTCCCTTCGTAGAACATATCATGTGGAGACTCGGGAACAGTAGAAATGACGACAATGGTTGTCGGAGTCGAGATCTGTTGGTAACTCTCAATGGCGTGTTGTTCTAGGAAGAGAATGGAACGATGATGTCCATCATCCCAAGGGGTATCTTCTATGGACATAACAGTCATAATCATCTCGTCTGTAGGAAAAATGACTCGGAATGGATTCAGAGATAGATCACCAAGAGAGGGGTTAGAAGGGGTTTCTAATTGAATGGCTTGATAAGTGGATTCGACTGGACTTAAAGGCATTTGGTCACCATAGCGAAGATGATCATCGGGGTTGGGTACTATCCACGGATCAGAAGACGCAGGGGTTTCTCGAACAAAGATGGAAATCATGTTGATCGAGGTGATAGACGAATGTGGAATATCGAGTGGTGGAATGGGGAAAGTTCCCATCAAAGAGGAATCTTTAAGAAGACCCACACCGACATTCTCATATCCAGGGGGTGTTTTCGCAATGAAAGGTATGTTGTTGGTACGTGTATCAGAGGTAAAGAAGGCTAATTGGCCCACCGTAATTAATTTTCCCTGATGTGGGAAATGTACGTCACAGAAAAGAGTGGACACAACTACATGCATGGAATCGATCCAGCTACGTCCAAGTAGAAGGTTGTAATCGAGAGGAGCGTCAAAGACCTCAACTTCAACGTTGACCATTTTGCCTTCTAACGTAATAGGCAACAAAGGGAGGACACTGTAAGGCTTAAACCCAGAGCCATTAAAGGCTTTGAGCGTGTTGTGTGATTCGGTTAAGGGAAGAGAGCCAATGGCTTTCCAGAAAGCAATAGACATGACACACATCGAGGCACCCTCATCAATGACTATTCTACAAATGTTATTGTCAAAGACAATAACTTGTATTTGGAATGTGAGTTGAGGGGGTAACCATGGAATGTGATCTTCCAAGTAAAAAATTATTAAGTTTGTATCCGTAGGATCGATTCCACCAATGGCTTTCAACAGTGCCTTCCGTTGTGTAGGACAACTCTGAAGGACTTCGAGGGCTAACATCACAGACGGTGCTTGGGCCAGATCTTCTACAATACTGTAGTTCCGGGCAGCACGCGCATGAGGATTGAAAGCAGACTTTCGAACAACACCCTTTGGGGGAGGGCAAAGAACTGTATCTAGGCTCGGTCGTTCAAGATGAAGAGGACCATTGGTAGGTGGAGCCAAGAGAGATGGTTGGACCAATGAAGGAGGTATTTCATCAACCCTCTCTTTGGAGGATGAATAATCTTTGGCTCGAGTGGTAAGTGTGACGTCATTCTTCTTTGAATCACTTGTACACATTAAGACATAGGATGTAGTGGAGGGGGAAGGTTGGTCATGAATGACAAATTGGGCATGTTGTTGAGAAGGGAAGGGTTGTGACAACACGACTGGGGTAGGCGATTTCGGGGTCCCTTGAAGGAACTTAGTAACCTCAGCTCATCTTGGACAATCCTTAGTGTAGTGATCATCACCACAGATAAGACAAGGGTATCGGGGTTTGCGCTTATCCTTATCGTCAACAGGTTGTGTTTTGGTCTTCTCGGATTGTGGATTATTTTTATCCTTCTTATTCTTACCCTTCCCTTTTTTGGATTTATTCTTTCCAGTAGGGGTAGATTGAACAGAGTTCACCTCAGACGTCTTACTGGCGGGAGGAGTAGGAGACAGAGCATGTTGAACATTAGAAGCAACAGACTTGGGGTTGGTGGTAGAGGCTTGTGCAGAGTGGGGTTGGGTGTGGAAAGTGCCAATCACACCATCAGTCGCATGAGAAGTAGAAAGAGTAGTTGAAGTAGCAGTAGTAGAAGGACGAGGTGCATCAAGGAGTAAATCGTAAAGAGTACCCGTTTGTAAGTAAACGAGGTCAAGGTATTGAGCACGACTGATCGCTTGTTCTTTTGTGACAACTCCACCCATGGCGATGTCACGAGCGATGTCATTCACGAATGATTTCGTGAACCACTCTACCAGTAATTGATCGGGAAGCTCGAGTTTGATGAGATGTCATCTCCATCGCCACTCATGAATGTGATCAGAGATATGAGTGGCTTTGGTTTGTTTGAAAGAACCCAAAATTTCAGTTCCCGTTTCGTAACGGATCAGTAACTGGTAGTGGGTAAGGAAAGGCATGGAAAGGGTGCTAAAGTTAGCGAAGAAGCCTCATGGTAATTCTATATACCACTTCGCGGCGGAACCCGTGAGAGTTCATTAAAAAAGACGTAATCGAATAGAATCATCCATCAAAGAGTTGGATGAACACCAAAGGTGGAAATTCATTAAATGATTTTTCGAGTCCTCTCTCGGTTTACCATTGAACTTAGGAATTTCGGATGGTAGTTTGGCCGGTATGACGGGCCATTAAGGAGAGTGATGGATAGGATCATTTAAAATTCTAGACAGATCAGGGAGGTCCAGGGTGGCTAAGAAGGGTAATTGTCTATTCACGTGGGGGTACTGGTGACTTTGGGGAGGAAGTCCCATAGGTATAACAGTAGGACCGTAAGCAGTTTGCATATAATGCGAAGATCCGGGCAGATTCGGTTGTTGGTGTGGAGGCATGTAATTTACAAGGTTGTATTAGTTAGGGCAGTTCCCTTGAACAGGGACGTTGGGTCCAGCGTTCAAGCCCCAAATGGAATTGGATAGACCTAGATATGGTTGGCCCGTACTAGGGGGTATGAAAGAGACAGCTTGAGGTTGTTTCCCCCCAGTCGATTGAGGATTATTTTGGATAAGATAGTTCCAATATTGGGACAAGGCTACAGGTATGTTCTGTCCAGAGGGTGGGGTAGGTGAGGGTTTCCCTCCAATTGGAGGTTGCGTCCCAATTGGGATTTGACCTCCAAAAGGGGATTGTGTTTGGCCTCCAGGGTGAAATTGTCTGCCAACAGGAATCTGGTAATTAGGTGTTAAAGACTGGGTGGTGCCACTAGGGCCGGTTCCTCCGATAGGGAATGGAAGAGACCCTCTGGAAGGGGGTCGAGGAAGTGTCGGAATAAAACCAGGAACGATATGGTGACTAGAAGGAGTGGAAATGTCAAGAGTCACGGATGGGATTTGTGTAGGAACGGGAATAAAAGCATTCAAGGCATGATATCTGGAGGGAAGCGTCGGGGTGAGTCTGGGCGAAAGCGGTGTGCCAATGGGGGCTTGGCTAGCCACAGTATTCTCAGTGTGAACATTCGTAGTATCTGTGATCATTGTATAATGGTCCATTTGAAGGGGGATAGTCAAGATATGGTCAGCTGGCTGAGTGTCTAAACCAGGGAAATAATAGGCAGTAGTAAAAGGTATCGCGTCTGGATCGAATGTTTCGGGCGGCTCAGGTGTGACAGTGATATCAATGCATGTTCCTGAGCCAAAGAGATCCCATCTAAAAATTCCAGTAGTCCAAAAAGGATCCTGACCTTCAGGGCCTATGAAAGGTCTGGTTGGTAATCCAGAAGACTCAACAACAATATCTCTAGATGAATTCACTCGAACAATACATCTCACAAAGTCGGGAGGAAGTCGCAAGCCCTCTAGAGAATCTGTAATTCAAAATTGTTCTAAAGAGTCAGTTCTTTCCACTCATGGAGTGGCAACATTTTGGACTTCACTCTATTGAGGAGAGCCCTCCAGTGAGTTGGTAGGCAAGGGTTGAGAACCTTCCAGTGAGTCTGGCCAACATCGATTCCAGGTACTGTGAAGACTTAACCCTCCATAATCACCTTGTGTAAGATGCTAAGAAGATATGCTACTAAAGTTACCACAAACAACAATGATGCCTGGGGGAACAGTCGACCGTCCTATCCACATGCAAGGGCAGGGTATCTAGCCCGAAATCAACTTGAGAGGCTTCCACTCATCATTGTGGGTATACCTTCAAGCGACCCCCATAATATGTGTGATCTCTACACCGAGATCAACAAAGTAGGCTGAGTAACTCTGTCAATCTGAATGCGACCTCAGGTTTGACCCTTGTGTGAGAAGGGCTTCCCAGGACAAAATGTTGCAAATGGAATTTGGCACTCCCTATAACAAGATACTATTGTGTGTTTTATGCTTTGGAGAGTATGTCTCACTCCCTATTCCAAAGCTCTAGCCTAGCTAATGTTGGTGCAAAAGAGCCCTAGAAAATGTTACTAGTTGAATTTTAAAGTTGTGCAATATTATTAAAGGTCGTTGTTACGCAAGAGAGAGATGGAAATGAAACCAATGTTGTGTAAGACTTTGACCCAACAATGCGTAAATAGAAATGAATGATACAAAATTTCGTTCGATGAATTCTATCTACAACAGGGAAAAAGGAGTTTTATGGAACAATGCAAACTACGATGTACGATTCTCTTTTTAAAGGTAGTACCAAACAATCATTGACAATGTAAATTCACTATTCGTTCTCTTTCAAGATTTTAATACCAATATTTTCTAAATAAATGATTGCTTAAAAGAATTTTTATTTTTTTTTAGAAACCAAAAAATAGGGATGGAACTAAGAAAAAGTAAGCAACCAATGAAAATAAAATACTCAACAAACACCCAAATCGATCTTTCAATGGAGATAAAAAATAAAAAAAATGACAAGAAAAAGTCTCTTCAAATGCACATGGACAAAGAACTTTCCAAGCAGCAAGCAATCTAAAAGGACAATTAATCCCAACTTTTAATCCATTCAAAGAATTTTGACCAAACAAGCACTCAGATCTCAAAATCAGAGATTATACCCTTGTTGATAAAAGATCAAGAAGTAAAAATTGGGAAAAAATGATTAAGAAGAGTTTTCGATCTCTGAAAACCAATCAACTGCAAGATTTGAAATCAAGAAACAGTCAAACACTAGCAAAAGAAGTTCTTCCCAGGTAAAGAAACAAATATGGGCATAAAAAAAAACAAGAAGACCTAATCAAAAACTTTTACAAATGAGTTTGCAGCCTAGTAGTGGGGTACAGTGTGAAAATTAGGAATTCTCGCAGTCTAGACACTGGAAGGGTGCGAGAAGGTCGCACTGGAATGAACAGTAGGGTGCGAAAATCAATGGTTATTGCAGGCTATGGAGAGGTACAGTGCGAGAAGGTTTGTAATCAAGGAAAATTTGGAAAAGGGACAAAAAAATTGAGTGAACTTCTAGGTCCAGAGAGTCTATATGGGTCTCCTACAGACTCAGAGACTGGTTGGTAATGAAAAAAGTAGGCTAAGAGAAAATGGCCAACAAAAAACCACAAAATGAGTCGTATCCCCAGTGGAGTCACCAATTTTGTTATAGGATAAATCGGTATATGCGGACATTAACAGATCTCCCTAGATCCACCTAGATCTAGAACAAAACAAGACAAGACATGACACTTCCCCTAAGTTACAATAATTGAATTTGTCATTGAAGAAGGAATAAGTGACGTACCTTTAGATATCGCTTCCTTATGTCTTTGTTGTCCCTGCTTCGTTTTGGTAGCCTTGTGATATCATGTCTACAACGACACAAATCGACCAAGGTGAAAGCAACAATAATACATTCAATGAAGACTTAAACATGTGATCAAGGAGTCATGTAATAAAATAAGAGTGATTTTATGGGAAAGGGACATGCCACTGTGTTATATTAAATGAAAGTAGAAGATACAACCAGATTGCCTTGATGTCGCAAGCTTCATTTCAATGGTCCTTCGTTCCAACACACACACTTGCTCCACGCTTGCATGAAGAAGATCCACTATGGCTTGATGGACAAATGGAGGCCTCAAGCATCAATTCAAATAGGATTCCTCACACAATTCTGAATCTATTTTTTCATCAATTCTCTATTCAATCTTGCTTAACCTCTTCCTTGAGAAACCTTTCATTATATGGGAGAAGGAGAGATGGTTAAAGGGATGAGGATGATCCCACTAAATCTAAGAAGTCAGTAGGATTCCAACCATGTGAATGCCAACTCATTTTTTAGAAGATCCTCTTCTAGAACCTTCATAATCTCTTCTCCCTTTTAAGCTTTGAAGCAGATTCTCACCCTACTTATAGAGCAAACTGCGAACATCTCGCTATCCAAGTATAGAGTAGCCTGCGAGCATCAGGGTTTCTCACACCCTAAAATACATGTAGCCTACGAAATCATCTTAAAAATATGTTTTGTAGAAGAAGACAACAGTCACTTTTCTCAGGCAAAGGGTCCTTATGAGAGTCTGAACACATAATTGTAGAGACATCACCAGAGTGACCAAAATAATGTGTAACAATAACATGTAGGAAACAAAGTATGGAGTGCAACTAACATAAGAGATTTTGATAGACGTCATGCAACATATCTTAGAAAGAATGTGTATTTTTTATGAAACACTTGTTGCGATGGTACACTTTTTTATTTATGAAATCGTGTATATTTCACTATATATAAAATTGTAGATATACTTATTACACTTTATTTATATGTTTGTAGATGGAACTTGAAGATGATGAACATAAAAAACAAGTCGATCATCTAAGAATTAGGTGAAATAACCAAAGTACAATATCACCTATAAGTGATGAAGAAATGAGGCATGCACACAACTCAAGCAATGACAACATTTCAAGTGTTGAACGACAATCAATATCATTGAATGTTACTGCAAGTTGTATGTTTTGGAATATTTGTTTGTGAAAATGGATTTTGTTTAATGTACCTGATATATTGTTCCAATTGCACAAGGACATGTTATCAACATAAAAAACAAGTTGATCATCAAAGAATTAGGTGAAATAACCAAAGTACAATATCGCCTATAAGTGATGAAGAAATGAGGCATGCACGCAACTCAAGCAATGAACGACAATCAATGTCATTGAATGTTACTGCAAATTGTATGTTTTGGAATATTTGTCTGTGAAAATGGATTTTGTTTAATGTACTTGATATATTGTTCCAATTGCACAAGGACATGTTATCAATAAGTGTAACAACTACATATTGGTTGTATTTTGATTATTGTGGACCTTTACGCCGTCCCATTTTGTATGGCCATGGGTCTCTTATTCATATATAATAAAATGGGTTTCTTATTTTATTGCATTGTCGAATGTTGTAAAATGTTGTGTTGTTGATTAATTAATATGTGGATGATTTACATAGTTAAAATATGAAAGGTGTAATCCATTGGATAACGCATTAATGCAATCATTATATCAAAATGCAATAACAAAAATATAAAAAATAATATTATTATAAAAAATGTTTGATTTTGAGATGATTAATTGAAAATTTGTAAAAAAACACAATTAATTAAAAATGTATACATATTGGTGCATTGTATTATTATGAACTCACTAAACGATGCGTGCAATAATATAGAAATTAGTGTGTGTTAAGGGTTTCTACATATCAGTGCCTATAATTATATTTAAGCACCAGTGCCAAATATTGAGAAAAACATTGTTCCTTAAACGATATAACGTGCAATTATATTTATTGCTTCAACATTTTATGGTGCACATGGTTATAATACACACCAATGCTCTAAATATAATATATGCATCAGTGCTTTTAATATTATATGTGCATCGATGTGTTTAATATAACATATGCACCAATGCTTAGTAACAAAGAATAGCGTCAACATCTCATCTTGAATATTCAAAATTTCACTACCCTTTCGATGCACAGAGTAATACACACATCGGGATGCATGAATTATACAAGCACCGGGGCATACATAACATGTAAAATCATTGGTACATTAACTGACTTAGAAAGCACCAGTGTTGCATACACAAACAATATGGAACCGATGTGTAACAATTATAAGAGCATCGATGTTGCACACAACAATCTAATGTGCAAAATATATAAAAGCATCGGTGCCTTTTAATTTATTTGTACACATCAGTGCTTTTGTATTAAGGGTGAACTAGTGTGCTTTAACAATGAAAGCACCGAAAAATAAGACCTTCGCTACAACCTTCGCCCACCCAATTTTTTTTAGTTATATGGAACATTTGTTAAAACCTCCACTTCAAATAACAAAGGTTTTTTTGAAAAAAAATCATCTCATAATACTAAAAACCTTCACAAAAACCTCCACCATAAGGTGTTCTCCTTGTAGTGGTTATTTTTCATCATATGTAAATCGCTTCACTACAAATCTTCAATGATAAATATTTTAAAATGGGGATTACTATGTTGTGATGCTAATGGGGTATATGAGGAGTCAAATTTACATGTGATAATAAGTCGATATAATATCGGGCATAAATAGGCAATGATAATAATTAGTATATACTCAATAAATCCATTGTTATACAAAATAGGGTTATGATTACTGTACTTCTGTGTTTGGTTGATCTAGGAGGTCTTCTTCTAATCTATAAGGGTTACTATGTTACTTTGAATAATAATAATTTTGGGAGTTCCCAAGGTGAACATTTAGTATACATTATTTCCATGTAGGTTTATCATGCTTTATTTTTTATTTGTTTCACAATGCCTTAACCCTTGATGGTGTTATCTTTGACCCTAGAATAACTACACAATTTGTAGAATCTTCTTTCCCTGTAATAAGCTATGAAATCCCCCAAGGAGACCCAAGTGGTATTTATTAGTACTTTAAATATTAAGATGTTAGTTGAGAAGAAGTTGTGGGCATAGCAACATCGTGAAGCTTGTTGTAATAGAGTGTTTTTTTCTTATGTGAAGTAGATCTAACCATGTTATTTCTTTCCGGGCAACATGGTTAAGTTTGATAGTCTTATGATAGAATGGGAAAATATGTTCCTTAATGGTCTGGCCCTTGTGTCATTTCCTAGGACTTGGTCAATAAATATTATTACCTCACTCGCCTTTATAGAACCAAGATGGAGGATTTAATAACTTCCATATACCTTGGTTGATTCTATGCTCAAGGGAATTTACCAGCCTAGGGTTAATTATTGTGGTTCCTTAAGCCCTTGTTTTCCATAAGTCCCATTAGATAGGTTGCAAAGAGGTTATCACCATGCTGTGTATTCCCTCATTCACATTGTCGGGTACTACCTCGATTATGATATGGCATAGCTCCCCTTCTTCTAGATCATTTATGACACCTTCGTTGTTATGTTGGAAGCATCTATAGCATGATCTACCATGAATTTTTAATAGTTGATAGGGTCCTACACTCTTATTGATTAATCATGATAATTCACAATGTTATGGGGTGAGACTTATTTGATTTAGCCTATAGTTTGACCACACAAATGGCATTGTTTGCATTGTCTTGCATGAAAAATATGATTATTGGGATCTATGTGTCCAATGCATTTAACACTTTATAGTCATGTGAATCATAGATAAGCCTCCTAATTTATGGATTGGGAAATATTATCTATGACAACACCTTGGAGTGTTGCCAAGATATTAATATGTGGATCCTACTCTTAGTAGTAAACTATGTTGCAAGGCTTGTGATGTCACAAACCCTTTGCATTATTGACCTAATATGGGTCCCTCTCTCTTGTCCTTGATTTTTTCCCGTGTTTTCTTCCAAAATAAGTTCAAAAACTCTTCATATCTCTTCCTAAGAGTTCCTTGACTCATCTCGATCTCATGAAAATCTTTAAGGGGACACTTTTGAGTAAACCCCTCAACTTTTTAATGTGCAAGTTGCATCATTTACGATGGTCAATTTTTGTAGTGGTTCTATCATGATTTACAATTGGGTATCTATTTCATTTAGTACATATCTACCAAATGAGTGAGGAAGTATTTCTTATTCTACCTTCAAATCATGAAATTTACATGGGCTCACCTAGTTCCAGTTATGCTTAGTGGGGTTTCCTTGTAGATTTTAACCTTGTACAATATTTATTGCAAACAGATTTTCAGTAAAAGAATAGAAAAGATACAATGGCAAATACAAACATTACACAAATATTTTTCCCCTGGAAAACCAGCATATTCTATATTCATTCATTGTGATACATTTTTTCCAATACAATATACATATAGGAGCCAGAAGCATAAAAAACCCTAACCCAATGACCTGGATTTTTCAACAACCCTAATTCCTTAATCGAAAAAAGAAAACCATCGGCAAAGAAACCATGTGTCGAAAAAACACCTAAATATGTGACACATTTCTCGAAGCAGAAAAAAAATTATTGCAAACCCCCACATGGGGGGGGGGCATTTGCCCCCCTGCGTGTCTAGTGCAATGGTCAGACACTACTACTCATGTAAAGAATATAACACATACCCAACATTCCTAACCTTTATTTAAGGTGCCCTTAGGGAGAACATGGAGCTCGTGTTTTTCACCTATGAGATTAAGAGGGAGCAATGATTAAAGTACCTTGTGAACCCAGAAAACCCTTCTCCTTCAAGAAGAAGGATAATAAATTAATAGAAGATTGCATAGATGTCATGATTGGAAACTATGTTATCTTGGACGTGGAGCACAACGAAATCTTAGGACAATTTCAAGGCTTGGAAGGCCCATAATGTTTGTTTGAAGGCTACTAAAGAATGTCATTCGATGGAGCTTGTTCTAAATCTGGGAACGGAGTTGGAATTGTTCTCATAAGCCCAGACAAGACGATGCATCCCCATGGTGTAAGACTGGAGTTTCCATGAATGAATAATGAGGTAGAATATGAAGCTTTGATCCAAGGGATGATCCTTGCACAAGGAATGAAAATAGAACATTTCATTGTGACTGGAGATTCAAAGTTGGTCATCAATCACGTTACCCAAAAGTACAAAATCAAAAAAGAAAGACTTAAGATGTATTTCAAAAGGGTTAATGAACTGATGGAATCTTTCATCACTTTCAACATTGCTTTCATTCCAAGGGACAAGAATCACAAGGTCGATTCACTAGCCTTAGCGGCCTCATTATCAAGCTTAGACGATGTCCTAAGCAAAACGTATTTCCAGGTATAAAGAGCTTTTCGACCATCTGTGTCCAATAATATTGAGTACTTACAAGTATTTGAGAATGATGAACAATTGAATTTTTTTTTGTTAAACGACGATGATGAAGAAGACGATATCTTTATTGTCATCCTAAAAGACTATATAAAAGATAAATCTTTGTTTACAAAAGACGATCATGCCAATAATCTTCTTGAAGAAGTTTCAGTTCGAAAGGCACAAGAAACAAGAAAAGTTGATATTGGAACGGACAAGTCCCATAAATATGTCAACTTGGGAGTTGATTGCACTCCTAAAGAGGTTGATCAATATGTTGCCTTATTCAAATAATATATTGATGTGTTCACTTGGACCTATGATGATTTGAAGGACTATGATAAAACAACATTCCAAAATATCATTCTCTTGAGGGAAGAAGCTAAACCAGTAAAACAAAAAATAAGAATGATGAATCCCAATCTGAAAACTATGGTAAAAATCGAGTTGGAGAAGTTGAAGAAGGCAGGGATAATTTATCCCATCAGACATTTAGACTGGCTTTCAAATCCAGTGATTGTCAGGAAGAAGACCGGGGAAATATGAATGTGTGTTGACTTCAAAGATCTTAACAAAGCAAGCATAAAATATAATTTTCCATTGCCCAACATGGAGTTTCTACTACAACAAGTTATCGGATCGTCCTGCATGTCTATGTTGGATGGTTTCTCTGGATATAATTAGGTTTTAGTATCTGAGGAAGATAGAGCAAAGACAACATTTATCACACCATGGGAGACATATGCATATGTTAGAATGCCCTTTAGTTTGAAGAATGTTAGAGCCACATTCCAAAGGGCCATGGATAATGTGTTCATCGAATTGATAGGAAAGTTTATGGTAGACTATCAAGATGACTTGACAGTGCATTCAAGCAAAATGGAGGATCACATCCATCATTTAAGAAAGGTTTTTGAAAGATGTATATTATACAATGTTTCATTGAACCCAAAGAAATGTGTGTTAGATGTAACTCAAGGAAAGTTGTTGGGCCATATTGTATGAAAGGAAGGGATTTACATAGACCCGAAAAGAGTTAAATCAATTAATGAGCTCAACCCCCTAACATCTAAGAAGAGATTCCAATCATTCTTTGGGAAAATAAATTGTGTTCGAAGATTTGTCCCTAATTACACAAGCATCGTAAAACCTATCAATTTGTTGGAAAAGGAGCAGAGATTCAAGTGGACAATAGATACTTAGGAGACGTTCAACAATATCAAAGGGGAAATCACCACTGCTCCCATCCTCATTAGTCCAAACTATCAGAGATATTTTATTTTCTACTCATTTGCTATAGAGGTAGTCTTTGAATCCATCCTCACTTAGAAAAATAGCAATGAATAAGAACTCCCGATAAGTTTTATGATAAAAACCCTACACGACTATGAGTTGAGGTATTCAAAACTTGAGAGGCAAGATTTGGCTCCTGTAAAAGTTGTAGCACATTTTTGAACGTATATATTAAACTCCCATGTTATAGCTTATGTTCCCTCATCACCAGTCAAGATGTTTCTAAATCAATAGTTGAGAGAAGGGAAATGGGCTAACTGGTTAGAAAAAATTCAAGAATACGATATATAGATTAAACCTTTGAAGGAAATCAAAGGACAAGGTTTATGCAAGCTCATTGTGAATGGGGACTCAATCAATGGGATGATTTCAATCTCAATCGGAGAACCATTAGATGATTCAGAATGGTACAGAGATATCATATTCTACTTAAGGTCCAGGCAATTACCTGTCACAATGAATCCTAAGGAGCAAAGCACACTCAAGATGAAGGCGAACCAATACGTTTTGATCGTTGACATACTTTTTAGAAGGAATTTTGATGGAATATTGTTGAGATGCGTTGATGAAAATCAAGCCCAAGGATTGATCAAAGAATTCCATGAGGAAATATGTGGTGGACACTTTGCACCTACTTCAACCGTCCACAAAATAATCAGAGCGGGATTTTACTGGCCATCAATATTCAGGGATTCGTACACCGCAATAAGGAGGTGTATGTCATGTCTACAATTTTTAGGAACGATGAAGAAATTTAAGATGCCTTTGCAGCCGATTATGGTAGAACAACCATTTTCCCAGTGGGGACTTGATGTTGTTAGTCCGATTAATCTGAAATCTAGCAAGGGGCATATGTACATTCTGACAGCTACTGATTATTTCACGAAATGGCCAAAATCAGTGGCGCTAAATAATATTGACGCCAAAGAATTGATTAGATTCCTCAAGGACAACATTCTGTTGAGATTTGGTGTCCCTGATCAATTTATCACAGAAAATTTTTTGATATTCATTGGGTCAAATTTCATGGAGTTTTTCGGACAATATGGGATCATCATGGGTCAATCATCGAACTATTATCGACAAGGAAATGACCTTGCTAAATCCACGAACAAAAACTTGTGTAGATACTAAAGAAAACCATTGATAGAAACTAGAGGAATTGGCAACTGAAGATGACAGAAGCATTATGGGAAAGCAGGACAACTTCAAAGCATAGCACGGGGATGTCTCCATATCTATTGGTTTATGGAAAAGAGGAAAAAATGTTGATTAGCCTCAAGCTTAATGCATTGATCTCTGTGGTTAACATTGAGGATACAGAAAACACTTCACCTATCTAGAAAAGAATCAATCAGTTGTTGAAGTTGGAAGAGGAACGAAGCAAAGCCCTGAATCGAACTTCTCAGAGGCAGCAAAGCATCAAGAGATATTTTGATCTTTCAGAAGGGAGAACTGGTACTAATTTGGAACAAAGCCAAGGAGAAGCTATCCATGCACACAAAGTTCAAAGCACTATGGATCGGACCCTATGTCGTTGAAAATATATTGGGATTTAACTCATATATGCTCCAAGACATGAAAGGAAAAAGGTTAATGTTGTTTGTCAACGGGAAACATTTGAAAGGTGTCTTCTCCTAGCACTTTTTCATTCTCATTGTACATAATTTTCTTTTTAGTTTGTATATTCTTAATTTGACTTCATAACCCAATGGGAGGAAGCACCTGGTCACTAGAGATTTTGGATACTTGACAACCCACAGTTGGAGCCTGTTGTTGAGGTCATTTCCCGCTTCTGAAATTTCCCTCCCCTTTTCTATTTTTCCAAATTCTTTTCTCCCTTTCTTTTCCCTCTTCTATACTTACCCGTTTTTCCATTTTCTTTTTTTCCTTCTACTATCCCTTTCTAGTTCTATACTTAGTCGCATTTTTTAGATGGTGGGTTCCCGGGTTGGCGGACTTATGGATCCTCACCTCCATCTATAACCTCACATCATGAGTTCGATCGACCGCCATGCTTTTCCATACTTAGCCGATGTTATGATCGCGGATTCTCGGGTTGGCGGACTCAAACTCTCATGCCCCCATGTTCCGTGATATACATCTTGCACCAAAAGTTTCCACGATCTACATTTTAACACCTGGACTCCCCAAACTTCCAAGTCTCATTCCGCCTACGATGAGTCCGTCTGACCGATGTGTCATTCTATAATTAGCCAATTTCACACCTTCTACCATCCCGAACTCGTGGGTTTGCAGGTTCCCATGTTTACAAAAGTCTAAAATCATATTTTGCTCACGTCCGTCCCCTCCACCCTTACGCTCTTCCCAATGCACGTTCACTATGATTTGAATGCTAATAACTCACCATACATGCTCGAAAGGATTTTCATTAATAATTGAAAGGCTCAAGGAGATCTCCTATTAAAATGCATTAAAAAAAGATTTACGGAGGATTATATTATCCCCCTCCAACGTTCATTTTAAACATTTTCTAGAGTAAGGGAATGTTCTCGTCAACTTATGGCAGCAACTCGACAACAATTCTTTGGAGATACATTGAATATTTTCAGGCACAAGGACTAGAGCTTTTAGTGCTCCAGAGCGTATTCCTACTACTCATCCCCTTCTACCCAGAAGGAAGTAATATGGACATATGGAATTGTGCACGCATGTTTTTTCCAAGAAGTCTTTGACTATAAGGAGTTGGTCACCTGGTGCACCGAGAGATATATTGCAAGCCAACGGACTATTCAGTTGAGAGACCATTCCCTTATTTCTCTATCGCCTCAGGTATTCCGTAAGATGTTGAGACTTCCCGAGCCAATGCTTACTTTCAAGGTGAAGATTGCAGGGAGTTCTTAAAGAAGCATGACAATGGACTGGACCTCTTACCTGAATTTCTAGAGAACCCAGTGGTCGTCCCCGAGGACATCACGAGATTGCAGGTTGGCTTGTTTAAAAATCCCTTTCGGGAAATTGCATGGCTTTTCACGAGGATAAAAGGACAATAAACTACAGCCAGTATCTCTCGGATGATTCTTTACATTCTATATTTTACGGTCAAAGAACATACCATCTTTGATTGGGGTAATTTTATTTCCATTGAAATCTCTTCCCAATTGTCGCAATACAAGAAGGAGAAGAAATTATTTATGTCATCTTATTTGGTTTTTGTGACAGCGCATTGCTGTCAGTTCTTGAGATTATCTATGTGTAATAAGGTAGACTGTGAATTCGACATAGTAACCTTCTGGTATCAAACATTATGGAGGCACAAGGCCTCCCAACATTTTTATGAAGTTTTTAATGATTCTGTCTCAATTTTTAGAGGCTTTTTGTTTGGAAAGGATACTCCCTAGATGTCTGACCATGAGAGTAAATTCCTGTATAGGAAGGGGACACTGGAACAAATGGAAAATTATAAGGTTATAAGGATTTTTTGTTCCAAGGAAAATCCTTCCTTCCTTTCGTGCCACATATCTGACAAAATGTTTGTTGTTGAAATAGCAATGAAGTACAACTATTGGTTGCATTTTTTCCATGAAAAGAGAAAAAATCAATTCATACCCCTGCCTTGGAAAGTTGGGGACTTCATATTTAGAAATATGAACAAGATTGATGAATTTGCAGGCCACTTCCACTGCCCGAATCTAAAATATGATGAAAGAGTAAAAGGTTTCGACCCTAGAAGAATTTTTGTAGAACATCTATTGGATGTTGGTTTCAACAATTCTTTCATTAATGCTATTCTGAATGAAGACGAAGATAATGTCTCAGGCACTCCCGCTCGTGACACTGGTGACCTAGAAACAATACTCAACACCAATGAGTCGTACAAGAAGAGAGGAAAAGGTTTGGGTGAGAAGAGTGCCCAATCCTCGACTGTCACTCCAAAGAGTACAACATCTCGGAGCAACGCTCCAACGGCCCACCAAATTAAGAAAGTAACCCATAGTTCTTCAAGTGAAGGAGGCGATAAGAACCCTCCTTCAGGAAAAATTGAAAGTTCCCACAAGCTTCCCTTGAGGAAGAAAATAAAAAACATTGTGCAAGAAGAGGAGGTACCTCAAGGTGAAAGCGACATCCACGAACTCTCCCTCAAGGATATGGAACTCAAAATTGGCATCGAAAAAGTGTTTCCCAACGTCGACCAGCTAGAGAAAACTGCTCACCAGAATCCTCAGATGGAAATAATTGAGAGCGAGACCTTCGATGAAGAAGAGTCTTTTGTATTTCATAGCGTTGTTTTTTACAGTGAGTCCAAAAATTTGATTATTGAGAAAAGAGATGTAAAGAATAAAAAGGGGAAATCTTGTTTAGAGATTAACCTACGGAACATGCGGCCTTCCCAAATTTCCCAAATTCACCAAGCAACTGGAGATGCTCTAGATAATTCTATTAGAGGCCTTGAAGCAAAAAATGTCAGGTTAAAGGAAAGAATCAAAGAATTGGAGGAAACTTTAATGCCTCTTCCAATACTTGCTAGTCCTTTAGAAATGATCGGGCCTACCACACCTGTAGAAAAATTAAAAGGATCAGCAAGCCTTCTCACATTAGCGCGAGTCTATGTGGAGAAGAATATCAAGAAAAGAATGGAATTAATTACAGAGGCTTGGGAGATGTCAAAAAGCATGGTCTCCTTTGGAACGAGAGCACACACCTTTCATGAATATTTACAGGCAGATTTGGAAAACGAAGAAGGTTTTTACCTTGACGTGGTTGTACCCTTTGGTTTTAAAGTTACCAATGTGACAGAGTTGAGAAGAAGAGAGGAGGACCTCCCTTCTCCGAACCAGATAAAACAACTAAACGCATGCTGGAAGGAAAATGTTAAGAACCTGAATATTATTGTCCAAGCATGCATCCAAGCCATAACCAAAAGAGGAGAATTATTCAAAAAGTTGACTGAGATAGACCTAGCCGGGAGCACCAATGAGGTCCAAGACCCCAAATTGATTCTCAATTCATTGTTCTTAACCAAACAAGCATTTAACGAACAAGTTGAGATCTTTAAAGGGTTATCATTTGAAAAATTCTATGGCATTCTTGAGTATAGTGAAGATGACGTGGAAAACTGGCTAGTCAACTATTCGATAAAAAATCAAGATATTGAATGAGCTTTGTGAAATATTTCTATTGATCTAAGGGACTTTGAAGGCAATCTCTTCAATATAAAAATCTGACATGAAATCAATGTGGTGCCAATGAGGAGCTACATCAATGAGTGGTTTAAAAAGGTTGTCGACAAACTTACCGGTGAAGGGCAAAGGACAGTTGAGACGGGTCCTGTAACCATCGATGAAAGCCATAAAAGGACATCAACGAGCAAAAGATAAACATGAGATACCATCATAGTAATTTGATAGTGATCACATCTTTCAGTCTTTATCAAGCTCTTCATCTAGTTACTCCACCTCTTTAAATAGAAAGGTTTAACCGAAGACTGATAATTTCCTTTTTCTTCTTACGAGGTCTTGTTGTCTTCCGTCGTCCACTTTCTTCTTTCTACAAACTTCATTCTTATACATATTTGCTTTATGGTCCGCGGGAGCCCCAATACCAATCATTATAACAAAAGCATTTAAATTTAAGAGAATATGTATTGAACTATATATTTTTTAGAAATTCCAAGAGAGTTATTTTGGGAACAATCTCGATTGTACTTTGTCACCCGATTTTTATGAATATAAAGTATTTGAGGTTGATCTATCGTTATCTTCATTTGAGCTTCCCATGTATCACTCTGTCAAAGTCCTCTTCTACATGCAGATCATTTTCTTTTATATTTTTTATGTGATCAAAAATCTTTATCCCTACTATGAGGGATGTGAGGAAATTATGTTAATTTGCTTTAAATGTATGAATGTATGTGTTTCCTGGTCCATTCTCAGGAACTTTCTTTTAAAAGAAAATAAAAAACATTTTCCATTTTCGTTTATATATATTTCTAATTTCCTTCGACAAACTACTATAAAAGTCTTACATTTTAAAAATCTTGAATAGAGGAGTACCACCTCTATAAAAACAGAGGGGAATTTGTATCCTCGTGAGGTTATTGTTTTGGCCCTAACAGATTCAAACTTCAACACTAACCGAGCTTTGTATTTCTCCACTTTGCCTTATGTATTCAACTTCTTTTTAAATACCCATTTTCTGCCAATGGGATTTCTTCCAGTAGGTAACTCCACTAGATCCCAAGCCTCATTCTTATCCAAGGCTTCCATTTCTTCATCCATGGCCTTTTTCCAGAGCTTTCCATCCTCTGAATCCACTGGCTCCCTGATAGTTCTAGGATCATCATCAGTAAT